>JACCKW010000191.1:0-31963 GCA_013623355.1 Fusarium bactridioides | reverse complement strand
CTCCCCCTGCTTCAATGTCACCGCCCCCTCAGCCTCAGCCTTATCCTCCCCAAGCGTATCCCCAGCAGTAAATGAAGTAGAGAGGGGATAATGACCGGGCCTCTTGGCGCGTGGAGTTACGTTTCTGTTTTGCCAGTATTTTATATATCCAATAACAGCGGTGGCTTTTTGACACTTGTGTTATACCAATAGTCACAGTTAGAGTACACGATGTAGCGATTGATGACAATTTATTCGCAATGTTTTATGTACCTGTTTCCCACTCATAACCTATACAAGTGTTGCCGCATAACACGATCGTGGCAATGTGAAGGGGTCCTGAACGGCGCATCGCTCGCTACCTTACTCCCTAGTGTGAAGGGCGGAGACGACAACCGAGAGGAAGTAGTGTGTGTAGCTACTTTTCTGAAGGATCTGGAGGAGACGTCCTCATCTGTCTCAACTTTCGCTTCTTGGATGGTGAGACCACAATCTTCTGCAAAACCCCCGTCCACTTGTGCACCGGGACACCCTCTTTCTGGGGATTATGGTCCACGTCTCCACAAACAACCTGGAGAAGGATACGAAGAGTGAAATGTGCTGCGTTTCCAGCCAAATCAGGATCTTGGCATGGGACTCCCATTAGCTCGATCATCTCGCGCTTGAGTACCGGTTCAGCTTTAGCAGGGCGGAGCCGGAAGAATTTGTGCACAGCCCGCTCAATGTCGATAGTTTCGATAGCTTTGAAATGCACGCCGCAACTTCTCAAGAACTGGAGGCTTTTGTCTCGCCCGTGGGAGATGAGGAAGAAGTTCCCGTCCTGGACAATGGCCTTGATCTGCTCGTCGAACTTATTGACCGGAACGTGTCGCATTCTTCCAAAGCGGAACAAATTCTCAAATTCGGGAGAGTATTCTTCGTCCCACTCTTCTTTGTCCCCGACGACCCAATGATGAGACTCTATAACGCTGGCAGCTAGGTTGGCATCGGGCTCAGGAGGATTCGCCGATGCATCTCCAAGACGGTCGGTGTCAAAGATAGAGATGCCAATCTGGAAGCTATCGACTTCGCCCCTTTTCACCACATCATCTGCGATGTTGATAGAGAGAATCTGGAAGCTAGAGCCTTCTTTATGGTGCCATCTTGCGAAGAGGTCGCTTCCCGCGTCTACGGCGTATCCAATCACCCACTGAAATAAGAATTGCCCCGGGTGCTTAAACCATGAGTGGTAATCCTTCACAGTGCCCGACATTTTCGATCGTGGTATGAAACAGCGTGATGATTGTTCGCAGGCGGAAGTTTGAACCAACAGTCGTGGCAGGAGAATCGCAATGGGGAGAAGGACAAGTTTCTATGCGTATAGAATGGATACTGCGAGGGGATTTATAGCGAGAAACAAAACTTGGCTATGAATTTGCGTGGATTTCTAATACTTTGGTGGAAATGAAAGCTTTGCAAAAACGAAACCCAAGTCATCCAAGTCGTGTTGTTTGGTTGGAGGAGCTCCTTCTTGAAGAGCTTTAACTTGGCAATGGGCAAGAAGCCTCCGCGACAACAGCTTCCTTCAGATCAGAAGTAAGGCAAGAGCTCTAAAGCTTTGATGCAGGTACGTATGGATGATGTACGGGAAGAACGACACAACACGCAGAGCAAAGGCGACGGTTCCTGACCGAACACTGAACACCCTGAAGTACTGTATCATCCCGACAAGATGACTAAACCACCAAGTTTCACAACGAAGGAATTTAAGAATGAATGGAGAGGTATAGGAAGAGAAAAGCATATGAGTTCTTGACAATACAAGTTGATCGCAAGATAAGTCGTCACACGAACTGATGCCAAAGTATGAGATACTTGCACCAGCTTGAATTTGGTCGTAGTCAATAGCCATGTGAAACTGCTTTGTTTCACCTTAACTCATTATGGTCAAACAAAGTTCTTCCGACTAGAAGACGGTGGTGAATAATAAGGCAGGCTAGGGGAGGATAGAAAATTGAACTTTGATCCTAAATGATGAAAAGACTTAGGCAACTTGGTGCAAGTTTAGGATGAGCTTAGAATAACATTTGCAGATTTACTTCACAAATTGTATCAAAATGTGATATTTTCTCTCCCCTCATACACGCCGAGTCACAAAAGCCAAGATTTAAAAGTCTGGCTGAGCAAAAGGCTATTTTATAAGACACAACAGATCAAGAAGACTAACATAATTACATCCAATTACATCCTTTTTATAACTCTCGGTATCTTCCCTTTGCAAAGCCCATGGTCTTTCAAAAATATGTATTGGTTATCGTGAAAGCTTCTGGGTAAAAGCTCATATCAGGAAGAATAAAGAAATCGTATCCTCATTTATCGCCTGTATTCGCAGCCTAAAGCTTAACCTGGGCAGTAGTCAACTACCTTATATTGAAGACTAATGCAGTAAACTTTACTTCTTAAACATTTGTGAGGCTCTATTCAGTGGAAGATCAGATAAGGTTAATATTCCTAACGCTAATTCTCTGCATCGCTCACGCTTCCACTCTGAGGGTTTGCGTGTGACTTAGACGACCCATTCACCTTTGCGACAATGACAGCTGAAGTATAGTAGGCGTCGATAACAGGCCCGTTTCTGTACTGAAAACTCATGTTAGTGTGTCTGCCGCAATAAAATAAGTTTCCATACTCACAGTGATGAAAGCAACAGCGAGTTCCTTCGAAACCTTCGCTCCAGGTAGACCATTCCACCAAGTTATATCTCTCAGGACAGTGAATCATATCTCTCAAGGCAGTGAATCACATTTCTCAGGGCAATGAATCACTGCCCAACAAAGTAACATCTCTTCGGGCAGTGAATCAGTGCCTGGTCAAGTCTCATCTATAAAAGGAGCCCTCCCCCCCGATCTGATCTGACTTAACTTCAACCTTTCATCATCTTCTTCTTTGCAGTCAAACAACAAGTTTCTCCCAACTGGCTTATATTTTCCTGCAACACAAAGATGCCCAGCCATCAGCGACAAAGCCTGTCCCAAGGCCCCTTTGAAGGTCTTGAACTTCAACACGAGGACCAGCATCTTGGTCGGAACATTAGACAGATGATGTCGTCTACTCTGAGCAAAGCAACATTCACCATAAACACGGGCGACGCTTACGACTACAACATTCTTCAAGAGAGCCCCGAACAACTTCACCAGGAGTTTCGCAAGTATGTTTCTGATGTCGCAGACGGGTTGAAGCAGTCCAAGGACAATGAGACCGCTTTAGATGAGTACATCACCGACGAACTCGCTCATATGGTCTATGGGTCCAATATGATCGAGGTTGCTGGTGGAGGTGTCGATATTACAGTAAAGCTCTGCAAAGATGTCTTTCGAGGCAAAGAGCTTCCCGAAGAGATCAGCGAACGTGACTCGGACTACCAGGACCTCAAACTCTATCTCCTAAACAAGAACTTACCTGCTGGACATGCTGCTGTCCTGCGAAGCCGCCGAGAGATCGTTCAGCATGCCGAAGCTGCACGATACATGATCGATCAAGTTTGCATCAAGGGCAAGGACTTGTCTCATAAGATCATCAGCGAGACTCATGGTATCTTGACAGAAAAGATCGACCTCGATGGGACGCCTTGGCAGTATTACAGTGGCCAATACCGGACATGGAACGTGAGATGCGGTTCTCATGTCTTCATGGATTACAGTCAAGTCCCTAGGGCAATGCGTGATATGATAGATGAGCTTGACTCCGACATCAAGGCGACCGAACAAGGACAGTTCGACCCTGTCGTACTTGCAAGCAAGTACTGCCACAAGTTTGTCAACATTCACCCATTTGCGGATGGAAATGGTAGAATGTGTCGTCTTATTCTCAACGCTCTCCTCCTCAAATACAGCGGGGGAATCATCTGCATCGGGCAGGATGGCCAAGATCGACGAGAGTATATGCGCATTGCCATAGAGGCAAGTGCAGGAGAAGCCTCACAGAGTCAAGGGTCTGGCGCTGCGAACTACAAGCAACTCGCATCTTTCACACTTCGACATGCCCGCGACAGTATGCGCAAGGTTCGACAACTCTTCAAGCGGGACACTTAGAGTCCCAACATGACAGGATCATCGCTGAGTGGCAGTATGAAAGCTTGAAAACGCCTCTGGTCTTTATTATCCCAGAGAATTGTGATAGAGCTACTTGTTGTTGGAAGGTCACCATCGTCAGCAACGCTACCTCCGATGGCAAACATGTCTTGGCCAGCTCGCTCGTCTAGGGCAGAGGACACAGCAGAGAGGAGACCGCAAAGGGGAGAAGAGTCGGCAGTGGGCTGAGAGTCAGGATCGGGAGATTCCATGTAAATATCGTGAGCTGAAATTTGCTAGGGTTGGGTGCGAGTGATGAGCTTGCGAACGGTGATGATACTTGAGGAGGTGAGGACAGTCGTTTATACACCACAGATCAGCTTGTGCCATGACACAATAAGTAGCAATACCATCTGCGAGCCAGAATTGGCAAGCGAATCTACTTGTTATTTAAATTCACGGTGATACACACGCAAAGTCTCAATGTTGGTGCAACAACAATGATGATCTAAGTAAGTCCTGGTTCCTTGAGGCCGCAGGAACCGAGACAGCACCAATAATCCCACGATGCTGCCTAAAGATGCCTGGGGATTCTCTGACATTAAGTTAGGGCATTAGAATAAACTGGTCCAAAGCTCTTCTAAAATACACCAAGCTTACACAAGTCTTTTTACCACTTAGGATAAAGGTCCTAATTTACTGTGTCGCCTGAGGCAGTGAAGGCGTTCACGCTGGCACTTTGTGCTTCATATTGGAGACATGGCGCCCGGTCATAGCAATACCGGCATTTATCGACCCTCCCCGTGAAATATTCAAGAAAAGCCGACATCGGCCAATGATCCAAATTGCAAACACCGAAGCTGGTGATGTCTTCTTCTAAAGTCTGATGGTCATGGTGCAATCCATCTCCCGATAAACCTAAAAGTGGAAGGCGGTCACAATTCTGCCATTTGCTCATGGGCTCACCTCTCAAGATCCCGCAAGCTTCTCGTCCGATATAGCTTCAATCGCCATCAACGATCCACCACGAACCGCCCGACGACACATTTACCTCTCCCCGAACTCCCACGGGTACTCTATCTACGATCCCTACGACTCCGAGCCTCGCGCGCTCGTCCCATGGCCGCAATGGCCGTCCAGAACCCCCCGGTGCCAGAGGAGAAGCTCGGAGTCCCCTCTCGCAACCCTCTACCTCTGTCCGCATCACAAGAAGCACAAGTCCGAGACATCTTCTATCAAAAAGTCCGAAAAGAATGCGCCGACGAGATCAAAGGCACGTCCCCCTCCACCACCAACTTCACCCCCCAAACTGCAACTTCAGCATCACACCACTAACACCCCCCCCCCAGCATTCGCCGCATGCGCCCTCGGCCGCACATTCACCGTCTCCTTCGCCTGCCGCCCCGAACACCGCTCCATGAACAGCTGCATGAAGCTCCACGCCACACAATCCGCACACGACGAGGCACGCGAGGAGTGGTTCGCCCTACGAATAGAGCGCCAGCGCGAACGCGAGCGAAAAGCCAGAGTCGCACAGGCCCAGGAGGAGTTTATGCGGGAGTGGTGGGGATTGCCGGAGCACGTGCGGCTGTCGAGACAGAAGGAGATGGAGCAGAGGGGGGAGAGGATACATGGACTTATGGCGAAGGATAGGCCGAGGGGCGAGGGACAATGATAATGAATTGTTGCATCTGTGGCGTTTTGGGGTATTGGACATCTACGCTGGGGGGTTGTAAGAATAAAAGGTGATGTGAGGATAGGACAGTGTATCACTATGATCAGGATCAATGCCAGGACGGCATTCCGAAAGAGTTAGTTCAACTCGATAAGCATATGCAAAGCTGGAGGCCAACAGGGTGAGGACCAACGCCGAGAATGTTTAAGAGCATGCATTCGATGCTTGTCGACTGATACCCAAACAGCCTCATGCTTGATCGTCATGGGGACTACTCAACCAAGCCGACAAAGTGTGACGATTACCGCCAGGCCTGCTTATCAAACATTCATCAGCATCTGTTTCTCGCTCAAACACAAACGGAGTCTTTAGTGGTGGAAACGGCAGTTCATGTATGTAACTGTAACAAAGGGTTGCGTGCATCAAGCGGTGAACCTCGATGTTTCAAGGCCACAGACGGTCAAACGGAAATAAGACCTCTAACCTAGAGGGGAAGCCTATATCTCCAGCCCCTCTAACTCACTCCCAGAATCCATGATCCCTAACATCATCTTCATAGGCCCAATCCCCTCTCAGCTCATTACCGACTTATACTCCCCGCACAATATCACACAAATCACCCGCGCAGAGACCAGTAAAAACACTCCCCGTCCAACCCAAATCTTTTCGCCCCGACCAATAGCGCTGCAGTTTCCCCTCTCGAGAGTCGCGCCTCCAGGGCGCTTAGGTCCCTGCTGCAGTGTGACATCCCCGCCAATTGGTCCATCTCGATGATGCTATTTTTAACCGTGTTAGTCCCAAGATGCGAGCGCTTAAAAGTGCGATACATGGAGAATATAATATCAACCAACATGCTTTCCATTCTGGGGAATCCTCATGCTTGTTTTTCTGTTTATGTGGAAACATAACATAATTACGTGACAATTTTGTTTTGATCATGAAGCGATAGCAGCACAAGTGGCATTTTTCATCGTCTTGCTAGCCTAGACCCCTCTATTGATACCCCTGCTCTTCTGGGAAGAAGTATATACTGTTTGATACAGAAGAATGTCGACTCCAACCCCAGGCGGATTCTCTCTATTCCCGAGTCCAAACTCGTCAAAACCACCGCCTGTCTCACGGAACCAAACGCCAAAACCTCGCCGTTCTGAATCTCGCGAGAGGAGAGCTCCAACGCCTAGTGACAGACGAGCACCTACACCCAGCGATCGACGGGCCGCAACACCACAGGCAATGACTCCAGAACCAAGACCGGCGTCGCCGGGAAATGGGCGACAGACACCCCAGAATAGAGCTCACACGCCCATTGAGTTCGAGCCTGTGCAGAGTGAACCGCCCAAGCCTGTAAAGGTTCAGCGACCTAGACCGACGGTTCAGATCCCTGGACGTTCTGATACTGGCTTTGCGCAGGGTCCTACCCTTGTTAGAAGTAGCAGTGATCGATCAAGAAGTTCAATCGCAAAGCCGCCTTTGGGTGGTGAAACTACTGCGCAGCCTTTACGGTCCATCTTCCCGGCTTACAACCCAGAAGTACCACTCGGTCAACAGAACTATGTCCCCACAGAGATCCAACCAACTCAAATGCCGAGAGCTGTCATAAGCCGTCAGACATACCACGAAACACCCGCCGGATCTGCCCCCCGAAACCCCGTTCGGAGCCCAGTCATAAGTCCCATGAGCGTTCAATCAGCGCAATCATCATGGCCACATTGCAATGTCCAACAACAAGAACCACCGCTGATTCCAACGGTTAGTTCGAATGAACAGCTCAAGAACTACTGGAAAGTCGCAAACGGATGGCAAGCTTCACCGTCAGAGGGTCGAGTCTACTGCATGAAGCTCGCTCAAGAGAAAGACGCCCCCGTGTACAGCCTCTCGTCAGCCTCACAGCCATTCTACAACCTCCGTATAGATCCAACGTCTGCTTCGGCGTACGTCACTCTCACACGACATGATCCCAACAAACCGTACAAAGCTCCCAAGCCTGAAGCTAGTTCTTCAGCGAGCAGTATCATCAGCGGCGTTGTCGGGCACAACAGTAATTCCTCTGGTACAAAAGTGACCGATACAAAACACTGGCAAGAAGCTCTCACCACGACGCTTGAAGAAGAATCCCGTCGTCATCTTCCAAACGATGGCCTCGTCGCTCTTCTCATGCCAACGCCCGCTACAAAAATGGCCATCGAGCGCGCCCAAGACCCCCAATCCGTCATGCTAGCAGAGCGCGAATGCGCCCGTCTCGTCTGGGACGAAGACAGCTCGCACCACTTCCTCGTACATCCCTCTCTCGCAACACCATTCTGCGTCACAATCGAGCGCTCGCCATCTTGGTCACGGGTAGAATATACCCTCGAGCACAACGAATCACCACAGCATCTCGCCAAACTCACCCGCGACGGCACAGGCGGCGGCTGGCTCGAGATTGACACGGGCATCGCCGCAAAGATAGAGTCCTACTTCATCGTCGACGTCGCCGTCACAGCTCTTCTGCTCGTCGCGTCAGCCGATGAGAAGAACACGCCCGCAATGGAAGTCTTTGAACCACCACCTCCTCTCATCCTCACAGCCAAGCAGGAAAAGCGCCTGAGTAAAATCGGCAAACGCGATGAGAGAAAGAAGCGCCACATGGAGTCGTTTGAGATTGACGTTGAGAGCCAAGATGAGAGTTTGGGTAAAAGTAAACCGCGCGAAAAGGAAGATAAACTACCCTTCCTGATCCGCGTCATCGTCAAGATCGTAAAGGGCCTGTTTGCGTGCTTCATCTGGATATTGACGATAAGCTTCAAATGCGTCGGATTCGCATTCAAGGGGTGTTACAAGTGCGTGGGATCAAAGTATTAATGACGGACACGGACATGATATGGACATTTATTTTAATTCGAGCGCGGCCAGTTCTTTTCTTCAGTATCATAAACCCATGGTGTTTTGAAGGGTATCTATTAGCTAGCGAGCCGTAACGAACTGAACACGAAATGACAAACAAAGGCCCCGAATGAACATTGATGATGGTTTATCGCTTCCGTGTCCGCACCATGATCTTCTTTCCTTTGCGTGTGGTTCCTCCCGACGTCGCTGTCTTGGCCATCTTTGCGCGCTGGATCTCTAGTTCACCCTCTGCGTCTGTCAAGGCCTTGAGCTTCTTTTGTGCATTCTCCAATTGGCGACGAAGGCGACGGAGGGCCTTTGCGCGCTCGAATTCTTCCTCTTTCTTCTTGTTGTCGTCGACTGTCTTGTCGGCGTCGTCTTCGTCATCTAGTATTGTTTCCTCGCGCTGCTCTTCGTCGTCCATGAATACAATCTTTCGGGGCTCTTTAGGTCTTGACGGGGCGGTCGCAAAGTCGAATTCGGAGTCGCTACCCTCGTCATCATCGTCCTCTTCCTCATCAAGCTTGTCGAAACCTCGTGTCAGAACAACCTGCTCTTCCAGTCTCGCGACCTCCTTCGCAACAACCTGTCGCATCGTCCGAATGTATCCAAGATCCTGCGTCTTCAAAAGCCGCACGATCTCAACATCCATCGCCTTGTTTCCTCGATCGCCCTCGACTGTTCCACTCCATCGCTTGCCATCCTGGATCCTGGAGCCGGGTCCCTTTCGGGACATCATACCAAAGTAGAATTCATCCTCGTTTCGCTCGGCCGCTTTATCTTTGAGGTTCTTGAGCTGCGCCTTCTTCTTGTTGAAGTCCTTGGCTCGAAGCGAGTAATCCTGCAATCGTCAAAAGCTGCTCCGGTGGGGTATTGGGAGGTCAGCATACCTTGTGCTTCTCAAGAAGACCGAGTCTTCGACGTTCTAAAGGCTGCGCACGCTCTCTGTGAGGGCGTCGTGCCACGGCATTTCGCATAGACGACATTTTGGCTGGTTGTGTTGTGTGTACGACGAGATGCAAAAGAATTAATCGTCGGCGCTTGTCAGAGCTGGAAAAGTGGCAGAATTTTCGACATTTTTGGCGGTGAGGCAAAGTCAGCAAATGTGGCTTGACACCAGCGCCCGCACCGCCACAAATGATGTTCAGTTAACCTTAACATCGTCGGAAGCTAGATTCACATCCGGTAAAAGAACCAACCTCAAAATCGTTTGGTCTCATCTTGGCGATGCAATACCAAGCTTTTTCTCATCTCAATCATCCGTGGCATCATGAACTGTTCCTTGGCTGGAGGCTAATCAGGGGGTTTCAGCCCGTCAGCAGCTTTGACTTTCGGCTTTTGGCTTTCAGGGCATAGCTAATGCACCCCTGAAAATCGCCCCTGTTCTCAGTGAGGGATACGAGAAACAGGCCGTGCATATCCCTTCCTCCACCTGATATGTCATACTTGGACACTAAAGACGGTAAAAGTGACTGCGCATCTCGCGTCTAGAGATTATGTTTATTCTTAGAAGCTAAAGCTTGCGTGTCAGCATGTGGAGAACAAAGTGTTTTATTCCTTGTCTCGAATCCTTGTTCCCGATCCCTTTAGTTGTTATAAGATCTTGGCTGACCCCAACTGTTCTTTACCTGTTCATCTTACGGTCGGCATTGAGTAAGGTAGTAACTTCTCGGCGCTCCGTAGTCCCAATGGTGACTTGAATTGACACCGTATCATTCCTTATTCTTTCTTATTTCTGTATTTCTTGAGTGCTATACTTCATCAAACATGGGCGTCGGTCTACCATTCACCCCGTCTAGGTCATTATTATCACTCTTCATCACAGTACTCGTGTTCTACTGCCTTTTCAGCGAAATATCAGGCCCCAGCATTCAATTCATACCCAGCAGCTATGACTGGAGCAAACACACCCTCCGGTATCCTTTGACCATCAGCAGCATGGCCAAGCCCCCACGAGGATCACCAGTCAATTTACCACGTATCCAGCACGACTTCTCTAATCCCGAATTGAGAAAACGTGAGCTGGAGACCGCGGATCAACGACGAAAAGACATCAAGCAAGCATTCAAAAAGACTTGGAGGGTTTATGAGAAGTATGCTTGGGGAAGCGATGAATTGAAGCCATTGAGCTTGCAGGGCCGTGATACTTTTGGTGGGTGGGCTGCGACCATCTGCGACAATCTCGACACGTTGTGGATCATGGGTATGAAGCGGGAATTTTACAGAGCTGTTGACTTTGTGACTCGCATGGATTGGGATATTCCGACTGCCGATGGGTTCAACGTTTTCGAGACTACGATTCGACATCTTGGAGGTTTACTTTCGGCTTATGAGCTCAGTGGAGAGAGCGCCTTGCTGGCCAAGGCGATTGAGCTGGGAGATCTTCTATACGGCACCTTCGACAACCCGGAGCATATGCCACCGCACACGATCAGATTCAAGACCTTAAAGGAAGGAGCAGGCCATCCAGAACCGCGACAGAGCGCTGCTAGTTTGGGTAGTATGAGCATGGAGTTCACCCGTTTGTCGCAGCAGACCGGCAACCCCAAGTACTACGACGCCATCGACTACATCACCAAGGCCTTTGAACGAACGCAAAACGAGACCGCCATTCCAGGACTCTGGCCTCTTCAGATCAACGCCGAGGCCGGATTCAAGGTTACCGACGACACGTTTGGCATGGGGGCTAACGGCGACTCGCTGTATGAGTACCTCATCAAGGAATACGTCCTTTTGCAGGGTCTTGAGCCCAAGTATGGGAAGATGTACCTCGCTGCTGCAGACGCTGGCATCAAGCACCTGATGTTCCGGCCAATGCTACCCGATCAAGATGATGTTCTCATGCTGGGCGAAGCATCATTTCCTCCCCGAGTCAAAGAGTCGCGATTGAGCACGGGCGTACAGCATTTGACCTGCTTCGCTGGAGGCATGTACGCCCTCGGCGGCAGAGCTCTTGGTTGCGATGACCACGTTGTCATTGGCGAGAAACTTGCTCGGGGCTGCGCGAAAGCCTACGCTGCATATACCAGTGGTCTCATGCCAGAAATCGTGCAAGTCGAACGCTGTCCAACCCTCGAGCCCTGCGCCTTCGAACCGAACTACAAGAAAGAGCCTCTCGGTTTCCGCGCAAGAGAGGCATCATACCTCCTCCGACCCGAGACAATTGAGAGTATCTTCTATCTCTATCGCATCACTGGTAAAGAAGACCTGCGGGACATCGCGTGGAACATGTGGACTGCAATCCACGCTGCTACTGAGACGGATGACGCGTTCGCGGCGGTGGAGGATGTTGGTGCGGAAAAGATCAAGCATAAAGATTACATGGAGAGCTTTTGGATGTCGGAGACGTTGAAGTACTTTTATCTGATCTTTGAGGATGAAGAGGTTATTAGTTTGGATGAGTGGGTGTTTAACACTGAGGCACATCCATTGAGACGCATGGCTAGTTGATGGTCAGAGAAGGTAGAAGCCAAGTAATATTAACACTCGGCTGTCCAACAGAGGCTCAGTAATAGCATTCGAAACCCCAATATCATCTAGTCTATCTCACCAACCCTATCCCTGTCAGCGCGTAACGGTTCCTTGCTCATTGCAAGGACCAGGAGGGCCTCAAAACAAGCACACAAAGCTTTGACTTGGTTTGTTTCCTACTCAACAAAAAATCACGGTCGCCCGACACATTTACCAAGTGGATATCATAATTTCGGGATACGGCTCGCGTTCTTCTCGTGCTTCCGACTGGTTGGTGAGTTTGCACGCTCTGGTGACCAGACTTCGACGTGTCTCGGCTCCATTAACCAGGCACATAACATTGGCGTTGCTGCGCTAAGCTGTCAGCAAACTGACTGGGACAGCCCTACCGACGGGTAGACTCACCCCGCTTGTTCGATTTCTCGTGCCTAGAACCCGGCTTCGCAATTTGGGTGATTTGGGATAACATGTTAAGGGGAAATTATGCGGGTTGAACTGTGACATACAGTGAAGCAATGGTATGCAATAATATATTCTAATCTTGAGTCAAGGCATGGAGGGACTTTAAATACCATCAATGATTCGTGGGGTCATTGACGCCGTTCAATCGCGATGCGATCAATTATCGATCATTGATCATTCTGTGATAACCACAAGATCTACGGAGTACTAACTATGCATTGACCGACAACGGGCGAGCTTTGCTTTTTAGCGTCATGACACGAAGGGTCCGACTCGACAGGCTCGGTCGTCCTTCCGCCTTGATGGGCTGGGATAAAGCCAAGGAGGTCCAAAAATTCGAATCCGGCAGCCAATAAGAAGGCCTCCCGCTCTCCTAGGGGAGCTATAGTTAGATCTTACTTCTTTTACATGGATCAACCCAGATTCTTTCTGGGGCAGAGGTTGTTCTGGTCGGGACTCCGTGATGAGCCCAGCGATGAGCCCAGTGGGTGAATAAGTGGATGCAACAAGAAAGGACCAAGTAGATAAAGTAAGGCAATCTGGCGAACCATTCTCTTGTCCTGGCACCTCCTTTCCTCTCTTTGTTTTGCCAACACAAACCCTTTCCTCAGCCCCCACAAGGATGATAGACGACCCTCTTGTGGAGGTTGACGGATTCTTTGCTGGTCTCATTTACCTCGATGCAACGGATCCCTCACTCCCCCAGAAGACCTCAAAGAACAGTTTTCGAAAAAGCCTTGCTGTCAAGTTAGAGGCTATTTGCAATGCCTACAAAACTCGCCCGGGAGCCGACACGTTGAACGTACCATCTTCCACGATCCGTCAAAGTATCGCAGCTCCACACGTCGCGTGGTCCTCTATTCGAACAGTTCGAGACGGAATACAAATTCTCTGGGATCATTTTGTTGCTGTTTCTCGGGTTCTAAATATGCCGATAATTGATAACCTACGCAAGAGCTACCATGGTGCTCAAGGCCTTTGCTATGAAGGAGTGTTTGCGTTCCACTATACCGTCGCTGGCCAAAAGCCCGACGACTTGGTCGCGATATTTGCCTTTTGTAGCTTGTCCTATGTGATTGCCCGTCTTTTCTGTGCTTGCCACAGAGCCGAGCCAAGCAATATCCCAGCCGGTATCCGTTCATGGCGTGATGCAATCAAGGGAGAGGATCAGAGGCAGGCCTTTGATGCTCTGGCCGCGAAGATGTGGCCTGAAGCACAGAGTCCTATCCATCTTCAGGACGTTGACCCCGGGCAAACATTTGCGCGGTCTACGAGCACTCACGGTCACAGCGGGAGCACATTTCCTATGTCTTCTAGCTACTACGAGAGCTCGATTCCGCCGCTTGTCTATGGCCAGCAAGCTCAACAACCCTTCAGCGAAGGGACTATGGGCTATAGCTACTTCCCACTCCATGATACAAACAAGGAAGTCCATAACCGGATGACAAACGCCTCCACAGCCTTTGATCGGAACCCTACCCAACTTTTTGTATCGAACAATGAGCCACAAGATGACCCGTTGGAGGGCTATTCAGACTCGGCCTTGCAACCGTATGTCGATTTGATGAAACAGCGAAACTTTGCAGCACTTGAAAGCCAAATAAGCCAATTAGCCGACGGTACCAACCTCAACACCGGTCCCATCCAAGGGCTAAACTATAGAGGCCTGCTGGAAACACCAACTCACGTTAGTGACTTGCAGAAGACATCTACGTTTATGGTTGTCAGGGATTATATCCGCGACAACAGTAATTTCTGGCAACAGCTCGCTGGCTCCGGTTTAATGTCAAAAGATCATGTATCACGTCGCTCATGGCAGCGAAAACTACCAGGCTGGGTGGAGCGCAAACAGACATCATCGTACATCCAACAACTGCGAGCTGCGGAGCACACTCTCAACACAACAGAGTCGCGTGGTATTGTCGCTGTTACAGAACCTTTGATATATTGGGGGTTTCTTCAAACCATTGAGGACATAAAGCTTTATATGACAGAACTGGCAGGCGTAAGTGGAATTCGTATGGCAAAATGATCCCCGAACTGATCTGACGAGTCATAGTTGCTAATCGACAACGATGAATACTGTCAAGAGTTCTGTGAATGGATTGAAGGCTTTTCGGGTGATGATGAGTATGCTGACCTACTGACCTGCTGGCCAGATTGACGAGGGAATGACTGACAATTCGTTAGGAAGCTTTACATATGCCCATGCTGCCCTCACAGGACCAACCATTCCAGCAACCTGAGAAGACACATAAGGAACAAACATGGAAATGCGGAGAATGAAAAGTGAAGCACCAAATCCAGGCTTTAAAAGCATAAAAGCGCAAAGATGACATCGCGAAGCCAACAGGAGTGATAAACTCGGGGCAAGACTCGAAGAACAAAACTATAAAGGACTACAGTGACGGGCAAACAGTGGCCCAAGGACTCAATAGCATGAGTTTAGATGTGTGTATTAATGGTTTAGTATGTTAGGGCTGGAGGATATCGTTTGGAATGGCATGGAAAACTGGGGAATATAGACGATTGGGATTAATAAAATACATTGATCATAGATCTGCATCAAAGTGTGACTCAGGCGGATGATGGACATCGCCATGGAACCTCAACATGCGCCTCTGCCGACTGATCCTAGCGAAACCTCAACCTATAAGCAAGCCTAAAATCGAATCCTTGTTTTTCAAGCCCCCGGGAAATTGCCATGTGGCCCTTGCATGGATTAGATGAGCTCTTCTTCGTCATAACTTGGATGTTTCAGCCGCTCGAGTCAATGTTGGTGGTATCTGTTCTGGGGAATCAAGGCTCTACTTTTTTTTAACTGGCTTAGCCAATGCTGCTATTAGCGGTAGTTTACAGGAATTTCAATCAGCGCTGTGGTCTACCGATACCCATTGGACTTCTAGCAACATATAAAAGGCGGGTGTCCACGAGTGTAGAGTACGCACTGCCGCGGGGCCTACGACGCCTCATAGCCAGGCTTTAAACCTCTCGAGGTCTTGTTGGTTGTGTCTGTACATGCAAAGATAACCAAGGCCCAGTCTCTCTTAACTTACCTACCTAGGTTCAAGGTATAATTAAAGTAGTCCTTTTTAAGAATATAAATAAATATCCTTATAAGTACCTAATTAATTATATTGACTTACTATCATAGTAAGTTTAAAGACCATAGTAACTGCTTATAGGTTTGAACGGCGACAGTGGGTATATACAAAAAGGCAGTGAACAATTATATATCTTCTTGTTAGTGGTGGCTGTTGCTGAAGCTTATATCAAATGGGGGTTTCTTCAAAGTGTTGAAGATATGAAGCTCTATATGACAAAACTGGGAGACGTAAGTGAGACTCATACAGCGAAACTGATTTGACCGGCCATAGCTGCTATTAGACGCCGAAACAACTGTCGTAATTTCTGCAGATGATTGAGAGCTTTTCGGGCGACAAAAAGTACGTTGACTTAGTGGCCTAGATGTCACCGAAGAGGCTTTCGTTCTTCTTCCTAGAGAGTTCTTCCATGGCGTACACAAAATTATAATGTCCAAGTTGTTAGCCATATGTGTTATTTGCAGTTGAGACTTGTGGATGAGAGCTCGAATCAGCATAGAGAACTTAGTTTGTTGCTCTGCGTCGTCAACATCATCCATACCCGTCGCCATTGGAAGACCTCACACCACCGTCTTTAGCAACACTCGCATGTCGGGCTAAGTTTTCTGTGGCCTGCACTGTCTTAATCTCCTAGGATTCCTTAAACAAGGTATAGAAACGAACCTCCAGCCAAGTTGTAACCCAAGCAGTCAAACTGGTCATCAAGTTACTCCGTTAGTAGGTGCACAAGATCAAGACTCATTATAGACAAAGATGCTCTGCTTTAGAATGCTGGAAGAAGATAAACCTCTATGTTTAATCTGACCGTGATATTTAAATTTGTTGGCGTCGTTGTGCCGGGTTAGATTGTAATATATTCTCAACACCAATGTTTGAGACCTTTGTGTGATAACAAGAGACGAGTATAGTGGCAAGCTTCACTACGCGAGCCATGCCCTTAAGGCCACGTGACGCTTGCCCTCAGTATATAATCTCTCCTCCTCCCTTTCAACCACTTCTTCCTTTCTTCTCCTTTTCATCAGCTCACCTGGGCCAGCCTCGATTGAATCAGGCCTGCTCGGAATGGTGGCAAGCCCGTTTTCCACGCAGATCTGCTTGGAATTGTCAGCTTTAGCAGCTTGAGCTTGACTTAACGTCGATCTATCCTTTAAGCTCTTTATAAGCCCTTTTCACGTTTTATTTGCAGTTTCCATCTATATCGCTACTAAGCGAAGGATACAATCTCGATTCCAAGCACACGTGCACGGAACTATCACCTCCTTTAACGAACTATTCCGCAGTATAAGGCTATTACATATACTTAACGAAAAGGTCCTCACGACCTCGATCTAACTGATTCTCAGATAACACACTCAATTTCGAGCAGGCTTGCTTGGAATGATCAAATCAACCCAGCATGTTAGCTACCCCCCTCTGACCATCTAACATGGAGGACGAATACCACATAGAGGAGACATACCTCGCGGCGCGAGCTAGTTTCACGGACTTTTTCCGTCGGATGGAAGACCTCGGCTTCCAGAGCTTAGCTCGTATCGAACGGTCGCCCGAGTGGCACCAATCGGCAAACTACAACATAGTGCACCCAGGACCAGGAGAACTCGATCGCATGCCTTTCAGGGACGTGATTGAGAGCCCCTACAGGAATGAGATCATCGTACTGCATGACTTCGACTGCCTGCACGGCGATCTATCGGAAGATCACTTGGAAGCCGCGGCCAAGTACCTATCGTTTGAGACTTCGGCCGACCTATTATCATATGTTAACGTCGTCGGTTAGTTCCCCCGTACTTTTCTTGGAGTATTCACGTACACACATACAGGCACTGACATGATCCAGTTCCAGATATAGTCGGACCTGCAGTCGAGGTGATGGCCGCCTTACAAAAGTTCAGCAAGTTTGCCATGAGTTCTTTCGCTTAGAAACCGAAGGACATCGACAAACATGCAGAAATCTCGATCCTACTTGAAGACGTAGTCGAAGAAGACTCGGATATGTTCCATGTGCCAACCCTCATGGAGACCTTCAATCATTTCGTCACTTCCTCGCCCGCCCAGGAATCGCTTGAAAGGCTTTTTGAGAGTCTAGTTGAACCAAAGCTTGTGCCAGTTACTGCTGTATCCCAATATGGCACTCACATTTGCCCAAAGATGTTCATCCTGGCTCACGCGATCCAGCTCTTACGATTTGCCCCTGTCCACTTTCGCAGAAGTAATTCTCATAAGACGACGGACTCTTACCCCCGTCGCTTCCCCATTGGCTTTCCCCAGCCAACTATGAATCGACCTGTCATTCTTGGTGGCTACAGCTTTGACGATTTACTTCGTGCGCTCCTGTTGATGTTCTTACTGTCAGAGCAGCGAGCCACGGGGCAACTTTCACCTCTGTTACCATCTAAACCTAAACCCAGTATAGAGGTGTGGTTGGGTTACAGAAAGACAAGAAGCGATCTTTGTCAACCTTCGGGTACCGGCTCTTCAACTTCGACTCAGTCGTCTATTTCGTTCATGAAATTTCCACCTGAAGTCCGACTTATGATCATCGAATCTGCTCTGCCTACTCAGATTGCCCCCTGTATAAGAGGCTACGACACGGACGACGGTGTCGACACAATCAGTTTCCGCGCCATACATGCGACGCATGAAGACACCATACTCCCACTCAAACTGTCATGCCGCTATATATATAACGCGATCCGAGCATTGCGCCCAATTGAGGCAGTTGACGAAGACAACGGTGAAGTTATGTTTCGATTCGACTTCAAGCAGGACACACTCCGCGTCTGTGACTACGGGATACCGAGTTTCAGAACCACAAGTGGTCGGGAACTTCCACTCCCTGTCCAGAAGTTGATGGTTATGACAGAAGAGACACTTCGGGACCCCATAGAATGGGAAGGGGTAGTCTTGAATAGAGTCATGAATATTCATCGATTTCCATGGCTTAAAGAGTTCAGCATGGTCTCCCTAGTTGCCGGGAAAGAATGGCGCATTGAGGGTTTCGAACGAGATGGCCTTGTGATTGAGATTAACCGAAATTCGACTGAGCTGTGGGGTTCTGATCGCGACAGTCAGCTGAGCTACAGGCTTGCCTCGGTTGTTTATGCCGACAAAGGGATACGCGCACATACGGGAATCAAATGGAAGTTCAATTACCATGACAACTACTTCGTTGAAGACGAGGTACGGTGGAACACTGACGAAGGTGAATACCTGGGCGTCCCCCTTGACTTTTGCGAAGATGCCGATAGTCGGCCAGATGGAAGTCGTTTTCGAGATATTTTGCCTTGCATGAAAGACAATCGGGCCTTCATACCTTACATTGGCTTCTATGGCTACGATCGTGGCCAGTGCTCAATGGGCGGTAATTGGGCAGGATTTCGCTACTTCGAGGAAACCGGTGCAGTGTTCTTTACACCTTTGTCATGGGATGACGTTGAGCCTTTAGTGGTAGGACCTCATGGTGAAAATGGTGAGAAAGGCCCCTGGAATGAACACCATCCCCAATTCGTCGCTCGTGTTTGGATCATCCGGAAGGGTGAGTCGGTTCCAGAAGGACAGGGACAGTATGGCTGGATGCGGGTCGAGGAGGTGATGGACGGTGACCCGGAATGGAAGCAACAGCTCAAGAGCACATGGATGATGGTCCGCGACACCTTTGAGGCTGAGTACCATCACAACTGCGGATATGAGTTCCGTGACACTCGATTCTAGTTTTGAAATGGGGAGATGAGGAGGGTGATGCACTGAAATTAGCTACTAATAAGCTACTGTAGTCTAGCAAGTATCACACAAAAGTTTGTCTTTTTACAAAATCAGTCTGACCCCAGCGTGTGAACGTCACCGTGGAACCTCTATAAGCTAGGCCAACCAAGATCTACTAGTATGCGCCTCTGCCGGCTGATCCAACTGACACCTCCGGTGCAAGTTTGACCCATAAACAGGGCTGACATCGGACCCTGGTTCTCCGCCCCCAGATAATCTCGTCGTGGCCCTTGCAGGTTCGTCTTGGTCACAGCTTGGGCGGTTCAGGCGGATCTCCCTAGCTTTCGGATGCCGTATAAACAGCCAGTAATGATATTTTATTAAAAACGAATACTCTGTCGGTGTCAGAAATTCTCTATCGGTCTCGTAGATACACAAGTTCTAAACAATGTCTTCCCTTAATTGACAATTCATATAGCCATTTTCGGTCAACCTCTGCATCACGCCCAACGCCACTTCGGCTTCCTTGTTTCTCAAGCTCGATGCGACAACACAATTGTGTTGTGGCGCTGAAGCTGGCCACTGGCCGTCACAACTTGGGAGTCTCCGCTGAGTGGCTAGGCCGAGTCCCCGTTTGTTGGGCTGTCGCATGCACGGACGACCAAGGCCCAGTCTCTCTCGACTCGGCCACCCAGGTTTGAAGCATAACTGACGTCGTCCCTTCAGATAGTGTAAGCGAACATCCTCATGGGTACCCGATTGGCTGTGTTTGCTTACCGTTATGGCGAGTTTGAGGCTGAGAACCAGTTTCTTGAGGCATGGTTGAAGGTACGTGGGGAGGTTCTGAAAGGCAATAATGTATTTTTCGTCAAGGTTATTGGGGAACAATCCAAAATCCTCTGCTGTCCAAAAGATATTTATATCATGTTCAAAAAGCTCAATTTACTCCGAGATCAATTCTAGGTTGCCCAGTCGCTCAATGCCATCGTCGCCCTTAACACTCATGAGCAGCTCAAGAGCGGTGCTTGAGCAATCCATGAAAGATTCCCTGCTCAATTGTAAATTGAGCTCGCAAAAGCCTGTAACCCCCGTTAACACACTAATTTTGCCCGCGAGCTGCTCGTTTTGCCCCTCATGGTCCACCAGCTGCCCACAAACAAACGACGATCAAGATCTGAAACTCATGAGCTGCTCTCCCTGCTCATATGCTTTTTCCTTTTGCGCTATCCGACTCCCATGCATGGTGACATCTCATCTTGCTCGCGAGCTGCTCTTATCTCACCAGCTGCTCACAAGCCAACAACGAGCAACATTAGCCAGCCCATGAGCAACTCCTCCTGCTCATATACTGTATTGCGCAGCCGAGCGACTTCCATGGGTGGTGACATCTCGTCCTGCTCGTGAGCTGCTCGTTTTGCTCACGAGTGATTGAAGAGCTGCTCATGAGCAACTGACGTGGCTCATAATTGCTTTTGGCAATGCAACGAGTACCCACCATTGCCCATTATGGTTCAAGTCAACGTATGCAACGGCATTCTAGCCCGCCGATCTCCCATATTGAGCGAAGAAAGTCCTCCCTCCCGTGCTCCCGCTCAAGAGGGCCGCATGGCTCTATGAGCTGGGGGGAGAGTACTGGGCCTCATATAAATCCAGGGCGTCGGGCGAACCATTTCACCTTTCTTCTTCAAGTCAGTTACCTCTTGCACTTCTCAAGCGCAGCCCCATACCTCACCAATCCTCATCGACAAACCTTGAAGAGATGCCTTATCTTGACCAGTACAGCCCCTTGTACTCGTACGCTGGTGGCAGCACGCGCGCTGGTGTTGGGGGCTTAAGAGCAGCTGAACACCTCGGAAGAGCCCTTGCAGAAGTCGACGGTCTTTTTGCTGGTTTCACGCATCTCGACGAAACTGAGCCTGACTCGAGAAGAAGTCGATCAAGCAGCGGTCATGACGACCTTGCACTTGAGCTGGACTCGTTGTGCGGTGCTGCTCCCACCATTAGTACCCCAGACTCACAGCCTGATTCCCCCGACCCCAGAAATCAGGCTCGGGAAAATGCGTGGGCGTCCATCCGAACTGTTCGCGAGGGAATGCAAATTCTCTGGGAACATTTCGTCGACGTTTCTTACGATGTCAACCTCCTAACCATCAACAACATTCGCGCCGAATACCACGACTCGAGAGGACTTCGCCAGGCAGGAGTCTTTGCTTTTCGCAACACATTAACCGGGCCGGCACCGAATGATTTTGTCAAGATATTCGCCTTTTGTAGTCTATCATACGTCGTGTCCCGTCTTCTTTACTCAAGAGGACGACTGGCAGAAGGAGACATCCTGGCTGGCATCCGTCTCTGGCTCAACGCCCTCGAGGATGAAGACGAGCGAAAGGCCTTCGAGATTCTCGCACAGCGGCTTTGGCCCGAAGCTCGAAATCACCTCCATTTCATCGACTTGAACATGGGAGAGCAGTCGCGCAAGCTAGTGACCTCTCTGCGACGAGCAGAGACGCCATTCTCGGCACCGTCGACCCAGACATACCCAGTCTTACCACTTGCGACCCTTGGGCCTCAGACACAGCCGATGTATGAGCAACAGGCACCGAAATATTCCTACGAGTTGGGAAACTCCCATGAACTGGCCATTGCACCAGATCTTGGGACGATAGACCCCGTACCCTTGAACATGCTCGCAGTGGACATTTCGCCAGCCTACGACCACAATCTGACCGACCGGACATATGACGAGTTCAATTTCTCCCTCGCGCTCTCTGGGACGCACGATCGAGTTACTGAACCAGACCCAAGTCTCTGGCAGGGCTTCGACCCAGGCCCGGTACAACCCCCTCACCTCGACGCCAGTGCAATGGGGGGCATCACGCCTTGGAGCGCGATACCGCAATCCAACGCTGGCAGCCCAGTCGCCAGCACCTCGAGCCACGAATCGCACAGTCAATCCTTATCGAGTACGCGGACAACCGAAGACATTTTGGCATCACTCCAGGGTACTTCTGTATTCACTGCTGTGCTGGAGTACGTACGAGAGAACGGAGCCTTCTGGTTCAAGCTCGCAGGCTGCGGACTGGTGTCGAAGAACCTCCGTTCATGTCTCGCCTGGAGTCAAGAGCGTTCAAGAAAGAGAAAGCAGATAGAAGCCAGTTATATACAGCCCTTATTGTCAGAGAAGTACACGAGAGACCTGCCGGCTCGTGGAATAGTCTCTGTCGTGGAAGCATTCTTCGATCAGGGCTTGTTGCAAAGCATCGAAGACATCAAAAGTTACATGGAGCGTGTCGCTGGCGTAAGTCCATTTTTTTGACGAAATGTTCGTCCACGAGCTAATATATATACCGCAGCTGTTGTTCAGTAACCGGGTCGCTTGTCAGGAATTCCGCGACTGGGTCCACGGCCCTCAGGGAAGTCCAAAGCCTTCAACATCGTCTCCCATGCCAGCCTCTAAGCTGTATGTTTCTAGATTGCCATTTTCCCTTTCAGCTGCAGTTATACTGACTCCTCTTTAGAAAACACTTATCTTGTCCCAAATGCGAGCACACAAGCGATCGATCGTATAACATAGACAGGCATTACAAGATACATGAAAAGAAGGAAGAGCATAATAAAAAGAAGAGCAGGAAATTTTGAAGCTAATTTGTGCTATTACTCAGTAAGTGGTGGTGGGAGAGGAGAAAGAAGCGTTTGGTCTGCGCTATGTTGAAACGCGAAAGACTCGGATTTCCGACAGAAGAGTTCAATGAGTCTTGAAAATTATTAGTATTTCCAGATAAATATTCATTGTATTGCATTAAAGAGCTCTTTTACGACTCGGTTCATTCATCTGAGTAACTAAAGTGCAAAATCATCATATTTGTTCCAAGTATCATCTCGTAAAGCCAACTCAGCGTCCAAGTAAATTCAGAATTTCAACTCGTAAAGCAAAGGATCACACACATGAGGCAGCTACGGTGTAGGTCAAGGCTGTTTGCGTCACTGGACCGTTGGGTAGCACCGCATATAGCGTATACCTAACCCCTGTCCATTTTGTCACTTGGCTCCTGGCACGCTGATAAGTCCCTTTCATGTTCTACCATTTTTCTCATTTGGCGCCCGTCCCCACAGTGGAACAGTGGATGTACACGCATGCTCTGGGCTGATGAGATGCTGATGAGAGAAGGAGCCGAACGATTGGCGCTTGAAAAGTCAGTGCCAACAGCTCAAAACTCAACGAGCAGAAGATGGATGTAGGTTCTGTAAATATCAATAGGACAGAAGGAAAATCGAACAAAAACGCACATTACCTACACATATGTATATGTATAAAACTTAGACACGTTTATTTGTATTTCTAAATTACTTTTGTTCTTTACTGAGAGCTTTCTTCAGTGCCTACTTCCACTTACTATAACCCTGCATATACAAGATATCCATTATATAGTACCTTAGTAATGGATCATACCTGGACGATTTTGACTGAAACAGGGCTCAAGCATCTTCACAATGTTGACAGACGGATATGGGACTTATCGTTCCAAGCAACTACTGCTGTCCAAGTTGGTCAGCCATCGGTGACCATTCCTCTCTCCCACTCAACCTCCCCGCCGCAGCCTATCACTTCGCCCAAGTCATGCACCCAACAGGCTCTTGGTATTACTGAATCGCCAAATGAACACGCCAACCTGTATGGTTCGTCAGTATCAGAAGAGGAAAGCCCTATCTCGCCGCCTGCAAGACCTGTGAGGCAAGACCTCTTGAAGCACCACAACAAAACCCGAAGGTGTGTCATCAAAAGGTTGCCTCCATGCCGGTTCGTTTTCTAACACTGGGCTTGTAGAGGCTTCTTGTGCCCAATTGGTTGTTCTTATGTCAGTAATCGTTCTTACAATACGAAGCGACATCAGAAAGTATGCGAAAAGAAAGCTAAACGTGGTATCGCAAAGGGGGAAAGATTATAGATGTCAAAGGACAGAGAGTTGTTAATGCTTCAACGATTGGCTTGCCTGGTACAGCAAAACAGAGAGAGAATAGAATCAAAGAAGAGTTTGTATTGCTAAGTAAATCAATACTTGTGACGGGTTAAGTGCAATATAATGGAGTTGGATTGGCTACGGTGGGAGAGCTGGCAATGTCAGGGTATCGTGTAGACATGAGTCAGATACTCAATATCAACACTCCATTTGGGAGGCACTCGAGAATAGCAATGCCGTAGCCTCGAAAGAGTTTCTATTGCGCCTTCTCAATGCAGTTGATCCTCTCTTCAGTGACAAGGTAGGCGGCTTCTTTCTGTCAAGCGATCCATGACATCTGCAATTCCCATACAGTCTCGACAAGAGCGTCACCGGTACTTCAAAGCGAAACGACCACTTTCCAATTGACAAACGTTTTCCCCCATACAATGTTAACATAAGATTCGAATTCCCCTTTGGCGCTAAATCCTTGTGTCTGTTCCGTCACTGAGATGTGGTGTCGGATTTCCGTTTCGTTTGGCCATGACCCGCCAGAACGGCCGTGGATCTACCTGAAGTCTTATAATTGACTTGGTCAGGAATCTACTCTCCAGCGAGGAGAAGTATGTTGATGGACTCAAATCATACGAGAAGCAAGGTACTGAGAGTACAGAAATCTGCGGTTGGGTCCTGACTGCGAGCAATACAGCGCGACGGGGCATCGCACAGTCGCCCATGAGAGAGGAGGCATCTGGAAGCGAAGCAAAAGTTAAAAAGGATTCATGGCGGCGAATTTAAGAAAATAGCGATGTGATAAGAAGGGAGGAAAATGCGATGGTGAAGGATAAACTCAATCGACGACACCAAATATGCTCAAAGGAGCGGGCACATCGCGGCTAAAGAACTCGGTAGAGCGACCATGAAAGCATGAACTGGTGAATCTGTTCAGTTGATAGAGATAAAACAAGGCTTTAGGGATTAAATGGGAAACACGGTCTATTTAAAGAAGAGATCAACTACCAGGCCTCGTTGGGGGCGCGGAACCCAAGACCTCCAATACTTGCTCCTGTCGGTCCATCCAAACAATGACTTGCCAGCTGGCAATGAGTAATCTGCCCCAGCCAATCCTGTTGTAGCCCCTGCTGCAAATTTTCTTTGTCACAGTCTGGGCGGTTTTGCCGCTCGAGTTTTTGTTGGCTGTGTCTGGGCCTGCATATGATTCCAAGGCTCTGCTTGTTTTGGTTGGCTCAACCAGTTCTGCATGGCTGGAGACAGTGCTTGGCAACTGTAAGTAAAGTACCTTGGCCTGCTGTAGGGTCTTACCGTCGCGCTGGTGTTGGGGTTGCTTTGAACCGATCTTCTCGGCTTGAGTCCTTTCTTGAGGCATCGTTTACAGTGCGGAGGCTCTTCTATTCAACTCCGGTGACGATGTATGTTATGGTATGGGGATGATCTTCTGCTTCAGGTTTCTAATTGACAATAGAGCTTTATTTTGCAGATGTTTATGGGCTACTTATATAAACTTCAACAAGCTACTCATTTCTACGACTCGAGTTACATGGCCCTCAACTCAGCACCTCATCCTCCCTCCTGCTCATGAGCAAACCTGGGACACATCTTGAGCATGCGACGAGCAAAAGGTGATTGCGCCTGCCCATATACGCTTTGTCGCTCGCAGAACACGCCTTGACTGACTCGTGGCTTACTCGCTACCCTCTCGAGTTGCTCAGTCACCAGGCTCAAGAACTCTGCTCAGTTACTAAACAGACGGAGGTGAGCAGAAATGTCAGACGTGGGCGATGACGTGGTTTCTACTCCGTAATTGAAGATGAGCCATGCATCGAGTAAGCCAAAGGCTCAATGCCGGCGCTTAGCACGGCGTTCTGACCAACAGCAAGACACAGATCCGGTATGTTGGGCGTTTACGTTGCTCACCAAACAAAGAGCCAAGGGACTGGAGGAGTAGACGGCCACCCATTAAGCTCACTACAGCTCACTACACCGGAGCCTGAGTCAATGCAGCTCAGAAGCTTGCTCTGATTCAAGGCAGTTCTCAAGTTTGAGAGCGCCTCGAGGATTGAAGCCCCCCGAGAACGACGTTTCAGCCGCACAGCCTGATTTTGCTCGCCCCAGAAATCAGGCTCGGAAGAAGGACTGGGTGTTTACCCGGAGACGTGCTCTGTGAACGTTTCTTTGTTATTCTATAATGTTTCCCCCCGGCTGCGATTGACAATCTGTACGTGGGTTATAGCGAAAGGGCAAGAGTTCGCACGTTGCATCATCCCTTCGCCGGCACCCAGAGTACACACCAAGCTACGGCAAATGAGCTATTACGACCGGCGAAATTCTCATTGCTAGGTAGCTATGAGCCCACTGGTGCTCAAGCCCAGTGTGCTCTTGTCGCTGAACCTGTCTGTGGCAGTCCTGTCAACAACCTTCCTCCATGCACTCAGCGATCAGACATACAAGAGGCGCAATTCCTCTTTCACACACTTTCTGAGGCCGAAATTCGATCGACAATCGTACCAAGCCCGCTAGAGACGTTTCCACTGCACCCTCAGCATGAACATCGCCTCCCCGTGAGCAATTGAGCGGATGGGCGACGACGAACCATCTTCCACCAGCCTTAGTCATTCAGCGTATTCCCGACCATTATTGAGTACATACTCAGGTCCGATGCCAAAAGCTTTACCAAGATGTTCATTATCCATGGCCGTACTGGAGTCGATAAGTAAAGGGGCCGCTGCTTGTAAGACATTCTAGGAACTTTCTTCGCCCATGCCATCAATCATCCTCGTGCCAGTCGACCTCTTAGGCATCTCCAGTGAAGATGTACTGGCGATCTAACGCATGATAAGAAGAGTTGCCCTGCAATTCTCCACACAATGAGTAGCCAAGGCAAGCAAAATAACAGAAGGTCCTCAACCCGGACAATTAGTAGTTTTGCCCGAAGAAGAAGGTGAAAGATGATATAAATAATTTTAAACCTCAATATTCTCAAGACTTTTCAGGATATTGCCTAAGTAATATAGCGGAATATTAGGGCTGTTGGGTCTTCCGTCTAACTTACTGGAATGCTAAGATCAAGAGGTTTCGAGGAATATGGGTCTTCGGGGATCTAATCTTATATAGAGGCATTTGTCTTCAGTTCAAAATGTCTGACAGTATAATACACATCTAGTGTCTTCTCCTTAACATTTTCGACAATATGGCCTGTTACAACCACCGATATGTATACGACCTTAATTTAACGAGACGTAGATACAATCTGAGTCTCCTTGATGCACCATTCGTTAAGCACAATTTTTAAGAAGATTTTATGTATTCTTTCATGACAAGCAAGGATAATTGGGGACAAATTTAGACTTCTCCTCTGACGAACTCGAGCCAGGTACATATGAAGTTATCTCAGGATTGCAGCTGAGAGATATTGTTGGCTCCAGTCGTCTATGAGATGGTTGAGATGGGAGCTGATAACAAATCAAGCCAAGTCAATTTCCAGTACATATGATCTCACACAGGTCGATGGCTCAGCTTGTCATTGCCGTGCCGAGTTACATTATCGATTGGCTCTGCTTCATTTTGCAAGCTTAGCGACAAGGGACCCTTGGACTGTAACGCTGCATCTGCAACTCCACCGACCGCCCTTGATTAGAGCCCCTCTATATTCTAAGGTGATCAATCGTAGCACTTAGAAGCCAGAATAAATACAGACTCTTGACCACGATTACCTTATGCTCTTCGATAAGTTCTCATTTTCTTAGTAACTTCCACTCAGTCATTATCATCAAGATGCAGGGCAAGTGCTCCCTTTCTAGCTCTTCTGTTAGCCTATATTGTGGTGCTGTCAATGCGATATCTCACTTCGCAGCCCTCAAAGACACAGAGCCTCAGCATCTTCACGACGTCAATCAAGACGTGTGGCAACAATCATTTCAGTCAGTTATGGCAAACGCACATGACAAATTACCTGCGCTCAGTTTATCTTTTGGACTATATGACAATTCCTCGCCTTCACCTAATTCTGGATCGCTGCCCCAACCCCTACAAGCTCATGTATTCCCCAAGTCAGACACCCCTAACCACTATGACTCTACATCACCGCCAGAACCCGCAACTACAGGCCCCGAGTTCAAGAGCAAATCCGATCAGAACGGCACACCAGCCCAAATCCAAAGCCCTCGGTAGGTGAATTGATTCGCTGCTCTAAGTATTGTTCTGACTTAGGTATACCAGACGATGCGGCAGCAGACCATTCCCATGTCCTGATTGTCACACTTACACCACCAATCGTAAATACAACTTGAACAGACATCGGGAGACGCGGCACGGAAAAAGACGACATCGCAATTGAGAGCAAATAGCCTTACGATTTAGATACTTCGAATTTTTGCGATGATGAATGATGATATGGGCAGAGAAGCGGTCGACAGACGTACAGGCGTAACGGCAAGGACATTGGCGACAGGCAAGATGCAAGGGAAGAACTCGGTACGGAGAAGGGGAAGCGTATGATTACGTTTCTTCATCTTTGGTCTTTTTGGTGATCAATTCATATTGAAGGGTTTGTATTAGAAGGGCTAGCGAAACATGTAAATAGGTGTCAATTGACGGAATGGTTTTTTAAGCACAGAGGTTTGCATCAGAACACCAAGAGAAGGGGTTTCTGACATCATATTAAAAAAGAAAGAAAAAAATATTATGTATAAAATTAACTTCGTTTCTTTCAAGACGGGAGCGATATCTGTACAGCAATGTTGCTAATTGCATCTCCAGCTCTCTTGCAATTCAACAAGACTTCCCAAGGCTTAGAAGCAGGTCCATGTATATGTCAACCATGAAAATTCTCTTTATTAGCTTGACACAGTGAACCGTCCAATTTAATTTGAATGCGCGGTGTCGCCAATTTTGCTCTCCCATTGAAGCTGTTTCTGGACCTGGCGATAGCTCATTGAGACTACAGGATCAATTGCAGCCGACTCACTCAGCCAAGTTCCAGAGCATGACCGAATATATCACGCACAAGAAGCAGAATGTAATCATAATAAATATCTCAACGGCCTGTCAGTCTCAGACTGAGACTAGCAATTAGAGGCGATTGAAGGTTTATATGTACCAAGCTCAATTAGTGTTGAACCAGGTAGGGATACTGGGCACAGCTGTGCGGCTCAGCCAGGAATCTAGATACCTACTAACCTACGTTAAGTTGCTTGTCAAATTAGACCGCCCGTCGGAAGCTAGAACGCAACGCTATTAGTGCACAATGATCCACTGCAGAAGCTTTGGGTCCTTGGGGAAGGTGCTGCTTGCTACGATTCTGTCCTTCTGTGGGGAGTAAGTGTGGCACTGCCTTACGCAGGGAACGAAGGGTAACCTTGCCCTGCTATGAGTTTCTGCTCAGACTTACCATGCAAGCGACATGGAAGGCACTGGAGTGATCTCCGAACGGGCCAAACCCCTCAGCCTAGCTAAACAACATGTATGTAGTTATGGATGCTGAATAGCCGTACGGGAGCAACAAAGATAGTCTAAGAGGTATGCTCTGTCGCTCAGTGGACTGTATGAGAACTCGATTTGGGCAACTTGCACTGTTTTCACAGAAACGGGTGCAGACAATATACGCTAAGTTCATACTGCAAGTTCATCCTTACACCCAGCTTACATGGGTGGTGCGGGAAAGCTAGGTGGGGCTAGAAGACGTCGGGGCGGGCATCAAGCATGACGGAGGTCTTGGCAAAGCGTGGATTGGCTAATCTATGGCTTGGCTGCAGGAGTTTCAGAAGGATGGCCGACGGCAGGTCACGAATCCGCGAAACCAGCCTTTATTCCAGCAAATGACAGACATTAAAGAGCAACTGTAGTCGTTGAAGCAGCTACCATAATAAATACATAAATATACTCGAGGCACTACCATGTCGCCGTTCCTAAAAACTTTATCTTCGCTTTAATGCTTCTCTTCAACGTTTACCACCAAGATGCAAGGCATGTCTTCTCACTCGAGCTCATTCGCTAGCAGCGACCATCATATCGCAACAGCGGGAAGCAGCTTGGCGTCCATTCACAGGGCTGAGCCTGCGCATCTTCATGATGTGGACATAAATATATGGGAAATCTCTTATCAGTCAGCTATTGTCACCCAGATAGACCTTCCAGCGCCATTTGTTGCATCTACCTCTTCTCCATCTACCACGGACTCTGGTACCCCGTCACAGCCTCAACAATCCCATCAAAAACCCAGTGAAGACACCGACCAGCATCGCTCTGTCTCGCCAACAACGCCTGTAACTATTGACTCTAGGCTCTCAACTTCACCCCCAAGGGAGATTCTACCAGCTCATAATCAGGGTGCTAGGTATGTCAACTAGAATCACGATCCTCAAGTCACATTTTGACAACGTGTTGATAGGCGGGCTTTGTGTCCGAAGTGTCGCGCTTACACCAGCAAACGGTCGTTCAATATGAAGCGACATCAGAAATCCTGCCACAAGAAGGCTCCAGATGGCCGAACAAAAGAAACAGAAAGTCCAAGATCAAGAGGCTTTGGCACGACCCTGCTTTGAGATTGGCGTGAGAGCCTGGAAGGTGGATGACAAACCAAATAGGTAAACGAGGAAAGGCGGAGGGCAAAGACAGGGTGCGACATAAGAACGCATCGGGATGGCTGCAAACTTTTCTATTTATTCTTTGTCTCTTATTATTATAAAGTAGCGTAGCGATGGTGTACTTCGGGATGAACTGATATTTATGCATAGATGGATACTCAATTGATGACAATACATGGGAATGGCTTCACTTGTCAACATCCACTGCACCTAAGTCTCCGAACCAGCTTTGAGGATGTAGTTTTTGTAGTATATTTATGTCGAAATACCAGCTGAAGAAAAAAATTACAGTGAGTTGCAAAGCAGCTCAAGTATCTCCGCCTAGCGAGCCATCCCAAGAGTGTCGTTACCATTACATTGAAGCAAGCTGGCTGGGCCCTCAATTGACAAGCTATCTTCTTCTACATTGGACCGTCCTTTGGTTCAGGCAGCCGGTGCCATGTCTGTATCTTTCTTCTTCGGTCGCGAGGATTGGACGAGGTCGAGATGACGTCTCGGTCTGGCAAGGGCCCGTTGACTGGGCCATGTATCAGTCGCAGAGATGACATCTTCCGGTTCGTTCAGCCAAGTTTGGAGCATGACCGAATCTATGAATGGTAAGCAACGTTCAAAGCGAATGACAATTAAGGCCTTGCCTTGTGGATTCTCTTGTTGCGGCTTCGTCTGTTTGCGTAGTGCCAACATGACTGTTTTTGTTCAACGCTTATTCACGAAGTAAAATACTAAATATCGTTCTCGACACCTCACATCGCCCCTTCGTTTCCCTCTACCTGTTTTATACTCTCTCAGTTGAGCTCGGATTCGGGACATTGCTCCGGCCAGCTCCTCGAGTGCTCACTTACTCGGAGCAAGCTGGAGCTTTGCGGCTCCCGGTTCCAGCTATCCAGGGCGACCAGGATTACCATAGTATGGGTGTGCTGCCCTCTCAAAAAGCTGTGCGCTGTTTTAGCCAAACTCCTTTGTCTGCCAATAAGCGTAAAGATGTATGCCCTGGTTATTCGAGACTGATGAGACTTACCGACAGTTGGACCAAACACCGGTACTTACGGAGACTCTATTGGCTCACCCCGGGGTGTTTCACACCTAAGCTCAGGGAGCACACCACCCACCCACGAGG
>JACCKW010000190.1:0-42786 GCA_013623355.1 Fusarium bactridioides | reverse complement strand
TTAGTATGTTTTTCATGTCTGTGTAGCATCCAAACGGCCTGTGCTTATCGCAAACTTAATCACTGCTCGCACCGCTCCTAAGTTCGGGCTCCACCTATGCCCGTCCTCTGCTGTCTTGCCTCCCAGGAAGAACGATAGATTGCCTATCATTTCCCGGTCGACGTTTCGCATGTGTTCTCGTTGCTCGTCCCACCGTGGGCAGCGGAAGAGGAAATGCTCCACCGTTTCTTCTTCCTGGCCGCAATCGCACGTAGTTAAAGAAATGCTGGGCGTGCAAGAAAAGCATTTGGAAAGGTTCGGTGATCAGCTGACTAATCCACAAGAGTCAACTTATCGAAGTAGCGAAGACGAGTGGTCAAAATAGATTAGATGTACAGACTTGCAGACTATTACAGTATTCAATAACAACAGCTTCCTCTCCTACAATAATCGTTCTCAGTGAAATCCTAGATATATGTACCCTGGACACGGTGTACGCGCATAAACCTATTTTTGCTTCTGCTTCTCAAATTACCTCCCGGGTCTGTGCAGTAGGGAGTACTTCTATCTCGCACTGTCGACTTGTCTCCACTCCCCCAGACTTTTAGGCAGCAGCGCTACTTCTGGGTACTTCTTTCACGCATTCGGAAATTGCTTACATACGTATAATAAAGCCAAATTCAGACAAAATATTTGTTTACTAGGTAGATTTATGTACTAAAGTGTCTTCACTCTTGATTTTATAAAGAGAATATTGTTTTAAAGCGGAAGGTAAACGTGTTCAGCACTGTACACACCCATTGGGCGATCGCGGTCGCAAATCTGAGCCGGGAGATGTGACAAACCAGCAGATCTGGACGAAGTCCAGTCGGTCCTTTGGTGCCGTTTACTAGGCGCCTCAATGTGGCAGTTTTGATACAATCCAGCCCAAAAATACTTGAGCACTTAGGATCCCATATCTCAGCACCATTTAGTCAGTCAATTGACTATTTTCTGGTATTTACAACTCTTGTCAGCCTTGGAGGCTTCTAATAAACTCACCATAAGACTTACTTTACCGATGTATTACATAGGCCCCAACCTCCCACCAATACGAAAATGATGTCCCTTCCAAGTCAATCTCAGCCTCGCTACTGCATATGTAGACGCACTTTTAAAACCGATGAGGGACTCAGAGACCATCTTTTACACAGTGCCATACATCAACCCAGAAACACAACTGATATTGAGAATGAAGGCTCTACCCAACCACAGCGCATAGGATGTCACATATGCAAAAAGACCTTCCAGGATAAGGCGTCCCTGAAGCAACATCAGGTGTCAATACGCCATCGACCGATATGCGATATTACATGTCTGGCAAGTGGGAAATGCAAGAAACGGTTCTACAGTCCATCAGCACACCTGCATCATTTGGAGAGTGGGACATGTCCGTCGAAGATAACAAAGTCTCAATTGAATGCGGCTTTTGTTAGAAATGACGTGGACGGGATCGTTACATCAACGAAGTCGCTTCTGGAGCAAGACGGTTCTGAGAACTCAACGGCTAGCCCATTGCTGACCCCCACTTCGACTGAATTCTTCGACTCATTTCCATCCACGGCAATTCACACACCGATAGGAAGTTGTCGATCGAGTATGCTACTCGACCCTACGCGTGATCCAGAATCTGATTTGCAGCATCGTTTTGGCACTGGCCGTAAACGGTGTCCCATCTGCCCACCTGTTAAGACGCGCACATTTGAACCCGGCGCGCTGCAGCAACATCTGTCATCAAGCGTTCACGCCAAGTCTCAGTCAACTTCCTTTACGTAGGCGACCGACGAAATATCGTTCCATTGCCCCTTAGCTCTAATGGAAGATAGTCAGATGAAGACGCCACTGAAGCACTTCTCGACTTTGAGCGGTCTGGCCCAGCACATTGAGAGCGGTGCTTGCCAAGGAGGAAGAAAAGCACTACGTCGCGTAGTCGAGTACCTTCAAGAGGAGATGACTGGTCTAGAGTTGGGTGGGATCAGGTTGCTGAACTGACCTCTGAGCCTCCTCCACCTAGAACCTTTCGCTTATTCTATTACTTGATGCTCTCTTTGGATGATTGCCCTCATTATTGGTTTTGCATGTTGGTGTTAAATGACAGCTTCTCCCGCTGTAAGAAGAATCTAATTGAATTTAAACCTCCTACACTTGTCCTTCGAACTCAAGTGGCCTGATGTGGGCTTTGACTGGCCGACATGAGACTGTAAGGCTCTCACTCCGTGAAGGCGAGGACCATATTTTCTCTTCGATTGGATGGTATTCTAGATATGGAGCATTCTGCCTTCTCGAGAGATGCTATGCCTAAATCAATTCAATTTGTTTTATGTGGCCTTTGGCGCTACCAGGTCACATGGTTCGTGCTACAGGTGTCACAACTCCAAAGCTCCTACCAATAATGCAGTACATACTCCCTCCGTCCAAGCTCAAGGGACACTGCCTCTACTTTTGACGCAGTATTCCTAGTTTAGTAGTTGCGCCAGACCTTCAATAAGCTGACCCGTTTACACGCTTGAACGTGTCAGCAGCACGGTGCCAGTACCTTGGAGTGTTTCTGAGCGTACAGTAACTTGACCTGGATCTAAGTGCAACTTGGAGGAGGACATATAAGCTTTGCAAGGGCGTTATGCGAAGTGTGCCGTGGGTAAGTCATATACTGATTGCAATGCCTTGGGGGGGCACAGGATACTGTGACCTTGTTTTCGTACGTCGCGTGCCGTCTCTATTGGTTGGCGGTGACTGCACCGCCAGTGAGAAGGGTAGCAGTGGCTGGCCGAGAGCAACAACCAACATTTTGGCAACAGTGCTCGAATTCTAAGGAGGCTTTGACTGGCACCGAGCGTTCATTGCACCCCAATCACCAGCAGCCTCCCGACCCAATCAAACTGGTGGGGAAAGCAAAAGATCTTGGTTTGATCATGCATGAGGCAGAAGCCCTTTAAATTTAGTCACTACCTCTCTAATCAAGCTACTCAAACTCTGGCGTAACGCAGGATAATGGGAATCGAAAAGAAATGTTTGAATAGGAGGGCCAACTGTCTCAACTTCCTCTCGTCTAGCATCCTTTCATTTATAACTACCTAGGCATCTTATCGCCTACACCTTACTTGCCCTTATATATGTGCTCCAGAGGTCTGGAGGCGCCTTTGCAACCAAATGACGAAATCAAGACATTTTCCGATAAGTGGATGACCGGCAATATGGAAATGAAGATTCGCGGTCTCAATATTTCATCGGCCTCCGAAATGCATTTACCACTATCCAATCTACTCATTAGCCAGAATCCTTGAACATAACCACCCTCGATAAGATCCTCTAGCAGGCAGAAGCTCAATGAGTGGCTACTTCTTATGCGAAAAGACTTGAGGAGAGGGATGAGTTGCTCTTCTTTCAACTATGTCAACAGGTGCTCGACGGATGTGGAGGCCTGAGTGAAATGGGAGAAGACACCATACCGTCAACCGATGAATCCCAGTCGACTCCTGACCAAATCACTGACGATTTCAATCGTACTAGAGAGTCTCATGAGTTAATCGAGAGGGGAAAGGCGACATGGAATGGACTCGTCCCGGCGCATTTCCACAATCGCTCGGCCAGCAAAATCAAGCCTTTCCAGCTGGCGCAAATCACCAATTCTCAGCCAGACGTGGTTAGAAATGCTGGTAGATTGGCCAGAGACCCGCATGAGAGACGTATCCACCTCCGAACGAAAGGAGAGGATGACAAAACTGCACGTTCAAGCAAACTTCATCGTATACTGACACTTCAAGACACGCAAAGTGAACCGGACAAGCTTTGTTCCACCGACCCAGCAAAGGCCACAGTGCCTTACATTGATAACTACTCAGAGGCGCCCACCAAGTTCTGAGGCGATAGGAACATGAAGAAGGATTTCAATGGTATCAACAAATACAAGAGACAATGAGCCTCCTGGCAAACTCCACATCGGCCCTTCGTATTAGCAAACTGTCATTCTTTTATCGTAGGGTCCAACCTGAGTCGATCCGATTTATTTCTCCACAAGTCTAAACGGCTTAGGGAATGGGGACCGATGTGAGGTATAACGGATTTGGATCTCAACTTGTGTCTACATGGACGTGGAGGGAGATAAGATTTCAGTCGCAGTAATACCATTGCCAGTCAAGATGCGTTGTATATTAATAAGGCGATGCTACATTCTGCTTGGATTCCATGGGTCTTTGAGGCATCTCGGCCTCCGCTTTGAAACAAGCAGATTACTTGGGAAAGCCATCTTCAAACCGACTGCTCATTGCAGTATGTTCGCCTTTTCTACTATCCTGATGTACAGACTTTGTACTCTCAATTATAGGCAGTACTCTTAGCATGATCCCATCCTTAGGCCTTAGGGCCATCCTCCATACTTTCGACGTCTCGGGGTCTGTGCTCGCAGGGTCACCAGTGAAATCATACCTGCTGATCAAAACACAGAGTAACGCTTTCATTTCCATCTCAAGAAACTCACGACCAATACAAGCTCTTGAACCATGGTAGAAAGTCATGAAGGCGATTGGTGTCCAGCACGTAGGTAAATTGTCCCATCTATCTGGGTCGAACTTGCTGGCCATTTCTCCCCAGTACATGGGAAGATGATTGATGGCGTTTGCTGCCACATCAATCAGGGTACCTGCTGGTATGTGATGCCCAGCCAAGACGTCGTCAACTTGACTCTCACGGACCACTAATGGGACTGGCGGAATGTACCGCAGAACTTCGCGGCAAACGTTGCTGAGGTACGGTAGCTTCTCGAGATCGGTAGCGGTGAGGGCGTCCACACCAAACGTATCCTGATCGCTGGAAAGAATTGGAAAATGAAACCTGATCTCTTTTCGAAGTTTTTTCTGTACTTTCCGATGTTTGGAGAGTAGATGAAGGCTCCAAGCAAGTGCTACAGCAGTCGTGTCGTGGCCCGCACCCAGGAAAGTCATAACCTGATCGCGCTTCTCCATGAAGGACAATCCCTCCTTACTTTTTTCTTCGAGCGATCCATATTGCGTTGTAATAGCGCTGATGATATCAGGGCTTTTCCCGATATTCTTCTCACCGATGTCAACAGCGGCGCTTTCCTGTCCGACCTCGACCTCTTTCTGGAGGACGATTTTGGATGCTAGTCGCACGATGATGCCTTGTGCGCAGTCTATTCTATTGGTTATGTGGGTCGGGATGAGGTTGGGTGAGGGGAGTAGAGTTTGCAGCACATAAAACATCTGGGACCATAACTTGGAGGCAAACATGACCTGATATGCAACCCTGATGGGGGCTTCGGGATAGTCGAGTGAGTCGATATCATAGCGGAAGCCAGCCTTTGCGATGATGTCCAATGTAGCACGACTCAGCCAGTCCAATACCTCGATTGAAGCAGCCTGTGCCATTCCGACCTTCATCTGTCCATTCCAACGATCGGCTAGGACGAGAGCTTTCTCCCAAAATACAGGACTCGCTTCCTTGATCGCCTGAGTTGAGAATGCTGGCATGAGTGCCTTACGCTGGCTCAGGTGATCATCTCCCTCTGCAAGGAGCAAACCATGTCCGAAGATGCGACTCATCCACACTCGTACTCGCAGAGGCTTAGGATAGTGTTTTGGGCAGCCGCGAGTCATATGCCGCAACGCACTCTCTTCAGCAATTGATAGTCTTTCCGAACCAAAAGGTAAGAAGTATCGGATGATAGGGCCATACTTCTGATGCCACTGCCGCTGCGGAACGCCGCATTCTTGGGTGGCGATATCCAAGAATTGACCCCAAAGTGGAAATCCAGGAACGGTCGGGATATGGCGAAGTTCCGATACATGGTAAGGGTAGATCCAGCCCAGCCAGACTATGAGGTGGGTGGCGATGGCGAAAGCCCACGAGCTGGCCAAGACAGAAAATAACTGAAATTGCCAGTGATGGGAGAGAATGGATGAGTAGGCTGTGCTCAGGGCAAGGAGGTAGGGCAGAGGTGACTGGGCCATGATGAAGTGGTGATTCTTTTTATTGCCGCTACCGTGGAAGATGTCTCGAGCGTTGCGTGTTACTGTGAAGAGCATCGATGCGTTGGAGGGTGCTATTTCCATAAGTAATAATTTAAGTCATGGGGGTGAAACCATAAGAGGCGACACGAAGCTTTGCCGCAATCCCTCTATGGTGCGCCATTTCAAAATTTGCTGGGTGTTCGGGCATGAAAAGATCATTTCGGAATTCTCAAGAGTAGTTCTCACTGGGCTTGACCCATTCCATCCTTTTCAATCTGCCATAGTATTCTCGAAATGATGGTTGAGAATGGACGTAGGGCTGATGTGGACATGCTATCTTGATCACGGCCATTTATGGAAAGGTCCCTACACATGATGTCGAACAGTTGTGGTTTTCTCTGCTATGTATAGGATTGTCGTCCGCTCTTGCCTTTCCAAACAGTACCTACAGCTTAGCTCCCTTTACAAGTTCATGGCTGCACAGACTGTGATACATGGCAACTCATCCATTTAGGCAACTTACAAGAAGTATCGATAATTCTAACCTGCACTGTAAAAGGCAGCACCGATTCAGGACTAGGCATCACACTTAAGGCTACTAAGAGTACGTACACTTCTCCACAGGACAAATATATATCCGAAACCCTCTCACAAAGTAACTAAAGAAATGTCCCTAACAGTGACCACTCCACAGTTCACAAGGACCCTGTCATCTCTAAGGGGGGGCCGCGGGGTTCTCTGACTTCCTGGGTCACTAATATATTCTCCCAGCCCAACAATCTTCATGGAGGCCCGAATTGTGACAGCCCAGGGAACTATTCTTTCAAGCTTTTGAATGGCAAATCCAAAGGTTGGGAGAGCAGAACGGATTATACCCAGGCTATTTGATGTAAGCGGAAGGTAAGCAACAAGATCGAAGTCGTAAAATCGCATTATGAGGCACAGTTGTGATTCTAAACCATGATGTAACTAAACCCAAGTTGCATCAACCAGTGTAGCGCCATATTATCCGTGTCTTGGACATCGCCACTCGATCTCTAGAGTCTTTTAAATTGTTGCTATCATGTAGCACACCGTCGCGGCTTGCCTTACATATCGCCTTCGTCATCATCTTGCTCCTGCCCGCTTGAACTCTTTTTCTCTCCAGTATTCTCAAAGAGACCTCGACCTTTCCTGATCTTGATTGGCCAGCCTTGACGGTTGAGGCACTTCACCAATTCAGTGCTGGCTTGCATGCCTGGAAATCTCTGTGCCTCACAGACATCAAAAACTTCGCTCTGAATATCGGCTATATATGGAATACGCTGGTCGTGTTTTACATCCTTTGGTTCGACTCTCATCAAATAAAACTGTAGTTTAAATTTCCCCGTGTTCTAGAGGATAAATCATCGAGGAAGAAGCAGCCATCAGCACCACGATCATCCTTCCTAACAAACGCGATGCTAACATCGTGGCCTATAAGCCGCTTGTCTTTAGGCCGCTTTCTTCCACTCATCAATAAGACATCATGAGTCCCAAACTCATCGAGAAGGAAACACTGCATCACATAGCCCTGATATGGGTCTATCGTGTTTTCGCTAGAGTTACGGCCTTTAACATTAAGTTGAATGATTGGCGGAGGGTCGATCGTTCTGCGATCATTGTCACCAAAGCCACATGCTCGAGCAGTCTTTGGTTGCTGCCGTACGGATAGGTGGAGTGATACATCGCCGGAGCGACTATGTATACTCATCCCTCTCCCATTTTCTTCCACGGAAGCAACGACGCCGTGGGCATTCATAGTCTTAGATTTTGGCTGGATCGACAACCGGCTGAAGAGAAATTGGCAAACCCGCGGCGGCTTTCGGATTCAGGCAAAAAGTCGCAACACTCGGTATATCCGATCTCGTGCTGTATGATATTTGATGGAATGTGCGGCAAAGAGAATCGGGATGCACTGGGTGGCCTCGCGTTCTCTCTCTTTTGCAAGACGCAGACGATAATAGAAGCGGAAACAGATCGCGAAGGTAATATGAGGTAGGTGCTGAGGGAACGCAACCGCAAAACGTCCCGGATTTTGTCAGGAATGGTTCGGGCTTGCGGGTTTAAGACGGCTAGTGCAAAAGGCCAAAGCAATAGGCTCTGAGCTACTGGATAGATTTGAGATGCTGGCTCTCTTCATGCAGGACGAGAATCAACGAAGGGAATCACTACTGAGTCTATTCAGAGGTAGCACGTCTGATACAGCGGAGCACAGACCGCTAGCCTAGTGAATTCTAAACCCGGTGTAGAACTCGCGAACTTGGTAGCCTGTAATCGCAAATCTCTTGGGTGGAGGTGAACAAGGAAAAGATAGGCAGGTGGCTGCAACCTGCAGATGAAATGACGGTAAGTGAAGAAGGGTCAGCGGGCAGGTACGAGTCCCTGTGTGAGAGAAGAATTGAGCTTATGGCCGTTCTTGAAGAGAAGCCATGATTATCACATACTTGTTCTCACTCAGCATACCAACGGACAGTAACGGAGACAAGGAATCGGGAAAAGCAAATAGCACCTGCGTGTTGGGCTCGCTGGAAGCTTGTCTCGGTAAAGTAGGTTTCTTCAGCCAAAAGCAAACACGGAAATCGGTCAGGAGCGGTGAGTGGGGACGTTTCGGTTATGGCCTGTTTTCGTTGGACGCCTTGGGCGCTCCAGCAGATATTTACCACTGTAGCGTCTGCTTTCTGCAGGGAGGATGGCATTGTCTTTCTTCTATCAGGGGGCCGGTAGGACAAAAGACTGACCTGAGGTAACTTACTCCGATACCCCTGTTGATGCTGGCTGCAAAATATGACGTCCTAGCTTGGACCATCATTTATGCACTCCGTAAAGGGAATTAAATCTTTCAGTCACAGCTCTGAATTTCCACGAGACCAATCGTGGCGGAACTAATTTTATAATCTTGTTTTGCAAAGTTGAATTGGTACTTGTCCCTCCAGTATCATGACCGAGACAGCCTCGAGGCCTGATACAGACTCAGGCACCGCTGGAGCTGCTTACCCTATAGCTCAAAAGACCGCTAACAGGATGATACAAGATGTTCTCTAGGACCGAATGCTCATCATGCTTGTGGTCTGAGACCAGAGCGGTCTCCCATAAGTCAACTTTCTCAAGCCTCGAATTATCTGATCTTGAGTTTCGCATGGATGCCAACTTGGTGGAAGTGGACAGGGAATTTTTGCAAATGCCTCTATCGTTACCGCGTGTTCGTGCACTGTTTGGCGAGGGTGGATGATTCTTTATTTGCCCTCGTAGGAAGAGAGTATACTATGAGAAGAGTCGCTTCTGATTTGAGAAATAAACTCGCGATGAGTGCCTCGTCAACTCCTCTAGGATATTCTCCAAGATCATATTGCGTTTCCATCGCGGTCACGCTGGATTACAATTGGCGTACTGTCAACATAGAATGGTGGAACTTATGCGCATTTGACCCGGCGTAAATATGCTAGGAATGTCCCTAATATATGACGCAACGTTGATGCGTTGATACTATACCGTAGCCGCTGCTATCAGATGCAACCTTTCTCGTACCTTGCGGTAACCCATAAGAACGAGACACTTACATGGTGCAAGGCCCCTGTAGCTTCCCAAGAGGCTGCTATCCATTAGTCTCCCAGACTTTGATGAATAAACCGCATACAGATGTTCCGCTTGAGCATTATAACGTGGCACCGTTCTATGTATATTGGCTTATTGAAAGTCTATGCATAGTCCCAAATTGAACCGCTTCTAGCCATCTCAAGCAAGTTATACCATTGTAAAAGTACGCTGTCAGCTGAAACCATCCGCTGCTGCCTGTGTCAACGACTCACTATGTAAGCGTGGAATGGATTATTCTCTGTCATCCTCCATTGGTCCTCTTTGAAACGGTTCTTGTTTAAGCTAGGAATACGTCAAGCTTATGATCTGGGCGCATGCAACAATGTAACAAGTGCAGATATTTCCATCATTTTCACGTATTTATTGTCCCTGGAGCGGACCAGCCTGGACCATATTTGCAGGCTGCTCAACCAGTAACGGCAGGACTGTTTCCATCTCGTCTCCCACGTGGTAAGCTTCGTCTGAGATGGACTACACTCTATTTCTAGCCGTGACAATCGCGTCATAGCCTTCGAAATATCGCACAACTCAGTGAAATATTACTCGCGCAATGATTCGTTAAGCGGCTTCGATGTCGCACGGAAATGGGGATAGGGAGGTAGGAGACAGATGGGTGCTGCAATACAGATATCTGTTGCGATACAAGCCAGAGCCTTGCGAAATTTCTTAACTCCAGATGTTGAGCTCTAGCCTCCTTTCCTTCCCGTTATTCAGAAAGCTATACAATAGGTTTGACAGTCCTCTTCGACTTCAAAAATCAGGTAACACAATGCCACATATTTCCGTCAGCAGTTGAAAGCAGACGAGACAATATTTCTCCTATCCAACCAACCCCTACAGGCAGTACGAAGGTGGCGGCAGGTACAAGGGCCAGTGATTATCTTCTGCAGTAACTTGCGCAAGCGACTACCAATGACGTCTCAGTCATATATGCAAATGAAGTTAATACATAAAAAGACAGAGTAAACAACAGACGACAAGTCATCCAACTTTGATGAATTATTCACGGTTTGAATTACGATTGAGTACTGGGCTCCAGATTGGGGTCTAAGTACGTGGTTCTATGATATGAATGAAAGTGAAAAAGACGAGGTTGAAGGCCTGGAAATGTACACCATTACGAAAAAATGTCATACCGCCTCATAGGCAATTATCGAACGTGGTTTTAATAGGCCATTCTCAGTCTCGAAACCGAGCACAAGCGCCCATAAATGTACGCAATATAACGAGATTTATCCACTCCTTCGTTGAACTGTGTATGGATTGCTTTCTAGCTTCTGACACGGACTCTTCTTATGCGCTCAATCTTTGCATTAGTTGCCCTCCTCGCCACGTCTAAAGTGATTGCATCCCACGATAGCTTTCCAGTCCATAACCGTCACAGCACGTCGCAAGGGTTCACCAAGGCAAATCCCGGAGGCCCTGAAGATGTTGAGATCACCGCAACTACCGTGCTCATTGGGTCTCCGTCCGAGAACAAAACCCACCTTCTGGCAGGCCGAGGCGCAGATTCGAGTCCGTTGCTGGTGAAGCTCATCAACAACTTCAGAGAAGATACTGTGAAAGCCTATATCTCCGGCTTAGATTATACTGGCAAAGTCTTCTTCGTCGGCCCCGGTGGCAAGATCATCTACCCAAGCGCGAAAACGTCTCGTTTCCCTGTTGAAATTCAACAAAACATAGCTATACCTCTGGTCGCCGGTAGCGAGTCTCTAAGCATGCAACTCCCCTCCTTTATCAGATCTGGACGCGTCTACTTCTCGAATGGTGATCTGAAATTCTTCGTCGTTGACATGGGTAACGGTAATAGTGTAGTACAACCTTCCGTAACAAATATACGGGATCCTAACGCAGGTCTAAGCTGGGGTTTTGTGGAGTTAACTTACATTTATGGACTCCTCTACGCAAACATCAGTTACGTTGACTTTGTTGGTATAGTCCTGGGCATGGTTCTTGTGCAGAAAGACGGAGCGAGTCAAGTCACAGCTGGACTCGAAGCTGACGCTGTCAACAAAATATGCAATGACTTAACGAAACAGAGCAAGATAGATGGCCGTCTCTGGGCTTCCTTATGCATTGTGAACGCTGACGGGAAGCCAATTCGCGTATTATCTCCGGGAAATCAGCATGATATTAATCCTGGAATATTCAAGAACTATTGGGATGCCTATGTTGATGATGTCTGGGAGAGATTCGCCGAACAGGACCTTGTGATAAATACACAATCCAAGACTGGTATGGTCAAATGTAGGATTATTGATGGGAGACTGGATTGCGATGGAGATGAAACCGGTTTCACGAAACCTGCCAGTGAAGACATCTGGGGCTGCAATAGTGGACCTTTCGTTGTTACTCAGGCCAAAGGCTCACTGCACGGTTCTATCGTTCCACGGCTGTGCGCTAGCTTTGTACGATCAACTTTGCTAATTGATGGCGGGAATGTACAACCGAGTCTAGGCCAACAATCGTACTATACTGTGAATCCTACCAATCATTATAGCCGGATCGTTCACGCCTACGAAGCTGATGGCAGAGGCTATGCGTTTGCCTACGACGACGTGAATCCTGACGGCGACGAAGATGCATCTGGAGTAGTAAGCTCTGACAATGTTCATGTGTTGACGATTCACGTCGGTGGTTCGCTGCCGCAGTAAATCAGTTTTGCATTTTGTATCACGTGATCCTGGCTTGTTTAAGTGCGACATTTCACTCAAGGCCGCGTTACACTAGCTCAACGTTATCAATAAATCGCTGCAATTTGCTGGATCCTTTCCTTTCCTGGCCTGTTATTCCATGGTCACTAACTCCCCCGTGTCGAGCAAAGTGTCTCGTTAGTAGTTCCTCAGCCTGATAAGTAAATTGCCCACTTGCGATACATATTCCATCAGACTAGCTACTACACATCGGCATTGCTCCGTCAACTATCTGCATCGCTTATCTCATAAGTGACGCTTAATTACTACCTAGATCCAGATTCTCGTGAAATTAATCCTTTAGTAAGATTGTGTACCAAGTAACTAGTTGTTGAAAAATGCTATTCGCTTCCATTATCTACGAGGTTGATGATTGAGACTTCCAAAGCGCAGATACACACTGAAATTGCCAAGCCTACATATCTCCATATACATTATACCCTTTGAGTGTCCTCATGTTTTCGCCATTATCTTTCGACGTTACTATCGACCTCAGCTCCTAACATCGGCAACATGCCATCTGATTCGAGTGGCATGTTGAGATCATAAAAGTTATGTTCATTTTAGCCCAGTTCTATATGCAGTATGGCGAAATCAACCCTGTGAAACATTATAATAAGTAGGACTATTGATAGCCAGGGACTCTGTATATAATAAATACTTGCTAGCCTTAAGACTTGGCTTGTGACAGCCAGCGCAAACAATAAGAAGATATCATATTTGGACAGCATAAACATTTCCTAAAGCTTTCGCAACAGCCAATGGATCGATTGGAAACCCTTAAGACTTTGGGACTGCCCAAATTCCTCTTAGACTCCCGAAATAATACCCATTTGCTGGACAATCGATGCGAGAGATGGTCCGCCTGAGACAAGCTCTAGTTACAGTTATCCTCTGGAGGAACACCGGGCGGAGGTGGCAATGCGCTGGAATATACCAGTGACGGCTCTTGGACAAAACCTCCTGCCATACATTAAGCTGCAGTTATGACTATCGTTTGTCCGTAGCACTTAGACCCGCAGAAATGCCTACAAAGATGAAGTAACACTGTTTGGTCACTGAATTCATCACGAAGGAGTGGCCTCAAGATTTATAAGCCAAAGAAAATTATTCAAGCTTATTAGCGGAAGTGCTTAGATAGTTCCAAAAGCTACTAATACTTGGGAGCTAGAATTACAACAATACCAAAACGGGGATAGTTCAGAATCATCACTATGCATTGAAAGTTATTCAATAGCTACACAGCGGTCTATTTGAACTGGTCCGGAGGTGAGAGACTTCATTGCAACACTAATTGACACGTAAAGGTCATCGGGGCGGACATGCGCTTAGGGATCTATAGGATACTATTCTAAGAGGCCAAGGTCGACCTGTTTTCATCCACTTGACTCCTTTTAACAACAATTATCTATTTCTACTTTGTTAAACTACCCAAGTGCGTGGCTAGACATTATATGTGGCAAACAAACTCACTGATCGGATGCAAGTTTGTGACGCCGAGGGTCGTCACCAGTCATCGAAGTAGAGAACGGAGCTTCTCGCTATATTTTTGCATGTATCTGATGTCAACGGCCATGCCGACAAACGATATAATCAGCCTAACGACCTTGTTGTTACGTCGTCTGCTTTTTTGATCTCCTGATCTTCTCCTGCGCCCTTGTCCTCTTCCACCATTTTCCCAAGGGATACCGTCAAGTACCTCAAAGGTCTTGATTCGTTGACGATACGGAAACCGTCCTTGATCGTGGTCCGCCGCTTATAAATGTTCATGAGAGCCTTTGCTACCACGTCCAAGTGTTCATCCATATAAACCCTTTTAGGTACAACGAGACGCATAAACTCCACATCTGCGTACCGGCTATCACCGGTGATTGGATCTCGATCATTCATCAATGTGCCAATGTCCACTCCCCTTACCCCAGCTTCGAGATACAACTCCACCGCCAGTGTTTGTGCAACAAATTCCTCTCTGGGAACGTGGGGCAAGAAAGAGGCGGCATCGATGACGATTGCATGGCCACCTACTGGCTGCTGTATGGGAATGCCAGCATTCTTTAGTTTCTCGCCAAATCTCTCAACCTGGCCCACGCGGGATCGTAGTTGATTCTCACATGTGGCTTCATCGAGACCCATCATAAGCCATTCCATACGTTGACTGGCCAGCCTGCCGTGACTTGTGTGCTCTTCGAACAGAGGGACACTGGTCGAAGCTGCTTCGAACCAGGTATGGTCTCTCATCGCCAGAATACCTCCGGCATCTGTCAGGCCATTCTCCTCTCCTCTCATGATCACGGCGTCCGCATACTGATGCATTTCCCTTACGATTTCCAGGATTGTCATGCTGGCGTAATTGGACTCGCGCTGTTGAATGAACCAAGCATTTTCAGCAAAATGAGCGGAGTTAAGCACCACTGGAACTCCGTACTGACGAGCCAGATGCTTAACTTGACTCAAATTATGTATAGAAACTGGTTGATCACCAGTTTTATTGCAAGTGATAGAAACCAGAACGAATGGGACATTGTTGGCGTTGGTATGGAGAACATGTTCGAGTTTTTGGATGTCGATGTTTCCCTTGAAAGGATGGTATTTCTCAATAAGGAACGCTTCGTCAACGGGACAGTCTACCGCAGTCGCCTTCCAACATTCAATGTGAGCTCGGCTGATGTCAGAGTGGGAATTTCCTGGGACGACGTTGTTTTCTCCAATAAGTAGTGAGAACAGCATATGCTCCCCTTGATCCTTATGAAGAGGGAGGACATGTTCTAGCCCAAATAAGGATCGCACCTTTTCGTTGACTCTATTTGATAGAGATGATCCTGCAAATGAATCGTTCTCACGCATCAATGAGGCCCATTGGCGGCTGCTGATGGCGCTGGTCCCACTGTCTGTTAGGAGATCGATAAAGACTTGGTTTCTCTTGAGATTAAAAAGGTTATAGTGAGCCTTACTGATCCACTTCTGTCGCTGTTGCCTCGTACTTAGTGGAATTTCTTCGACCATCTTGATACGCCAGTTCGGTACTTGAAATTCATGTTCGGTCATGTTTACGTGCTGTGGCTGATTTGTCGCTTTAGCATTCTGTTAAGTCGCAGCTTATTAGACTTTAGTATGTGGAGGACAGGTTAACTGCTAGTAAACGATGGTTTAAGTATTCTCGAGTGCTGATGCTTAGATACAATATAAAAAAGTATACAATGCAAAAAACGACTCTCGGATGTTAGGCCTGAAGGTTAAGAAGGGCCAAACTAGACTCTAACACGTTTTAACGAATTCTTATCATCCGATAGACACTCTCTGTTACGAAAAAATTACATTATCTTACGTAAGACTTTACGGAGTATAGAGATGGACCACTGGACACAGGAGAGATCGCTGGTTTTGCCTTTAGACTCAACGATCGAGAAGTTTTCCTTTTTGGCCTTAAGGTGAGTCTGAGTAATGCCCTCTAAAGCCTGCAAATGCGCAGTACAAGCCAAGGTTAAACACGATGTTAAGATACTCGGAAGTTTATTCAAACGATTGAGATGTAGTGCTACTACCAGTCACAGCATCAAATACTACCAAAGTAGAGGACCTCCCCATATTGACCTCTCATCCTTTCTCCGTATACGCTATAACTATCTTTCGATCGACAAAAAATAAGTACGTTTTCCTTTTTCTTTCCCAGCATCAATCAACCGACTCAACCTCAGAGTGAACATCCATATAAGCTTCATCGAGCCTTGTTAGGAAACATAATGGCTTGAGAACGAAGTGGCCTATGCCGACCTACGGAGAATAAGCCGTCCGCTATGAAGATAAGACTGCTTCTGTTTGGGATCGTTGAGTTCAAGAATTCCGACGTAGAATACAGCCAGCTCATCAACTTTGTTAAGTCACCATCAATTATCTGGTGTGGATGTGTTCCGGCCAGCCTAGTGTGGACGACTCTCGTAGACCTCATCCTTATGCTGTTCAGTCACTTCATCGTCCGGAAATTTCAAGATAGCATAATAAATGTTCGACAGCCTATCAAACTCCGTGTGGTCGAAGACAGCAAGACTCCAGCGGCGATGGCCGCCTGCTATATGTAGCTCGTACGAATTCAGCCTCTGCCATCGAATTGTTGGCGTTCGAAACTTTAGAACAAAATTAGGTACCTAGTGGAGTGCAAGTGTAGTGCCTGGATGTAGTGAGTCTTCGGGCAGAAGTACTGTACGCTCGCCGCAAGTAAAGATAAGTCATATAATTCTCTTCGTGGCTCACATTTCTTTTTGTAGAAACGTTATCTTTTGGGGGTTCGTATTGTTCCAAGATTGCTGTTTCCTGTGCCCATATACGTTCAGCTGTGTCAGCTCGACGTGTCAAGTTGGGCAGCATCAGCAGAACCGCCATCTGGTATCTACAAACAATCCTTGAATGACATACCTTTCTATTTTTGCTTCCAGAAGCCCTTCCGTAGCGCTGGAATACGCATCGACAACATAGCGACAGGCAAAGATATCGTCGAAATTGGGAAACCGTAGAGAGGTTGTTAATTAGGTTAATAGTTCAAAAGAGTCTTCAGCCCCAATGCAAAGATAAAGCGCACATATTCACACACATAGGCAATATACCCCCTACCCTAACGGTAGAAATAAATTATGAGGTGAGTTTTGTTGATACAATATCGTTTAATGTATGAAGTTATCCGTTGCCCCAGGGTAGCCCACCTAGTTGCTCCAAGTGTCTCTTGTGATGCTGAGCTTCCCACACGCACATACCGTCAGTCCTTACGTAGCATCGACTGGACAGTAAATTTCGTTCATGGAGTCCAATTGGTAGAGCATCAGCGACTAAGGGTCCGAAGAAAAATACCAGAGGACGCATGCCGTCAATGTGTAGCTGGGATCCTAACTGTGAGCTAGGATTACTGCTATAATGTAGATTCTGAAGGAGTATCTTGCGCTTTGTTGAAGTAGGCAACGACGAAAAAGAACTTATAGAATTTGTTATTTATATAACGAGAGAAAAGTCGATGGAATCCTCTTTGTACACGAAGTATGGCCCCAGCTCGTACACAGTGTTGAGCAGATCCAATGCAGGCTGCAGGGCAACAATACACATTCAGGTGGTTCTATGGATCGACCTAGGGTTAGATGCGTGCTTTTGTAGCCTGATTACACATAATATTGGACGTTTGTCAAGTGTGTAAGCATCTTGAGTCTAGTAAGTGCCAATTTACTTTGATCCACAAAGGCGATGATGTTTATTCCCAAATGCTGGGCCCATAAGGCAAGATATTGCAAGCAGTGAGGGTAAAGATATTTGCCGGTAACGCTCTGATTAGCTGTAAATGAGTCCAATGGAGCGTCACAGCTAGCATCAGACGGACAGGGCATTATTTATGGGCAGCGACTAAAATGTATCGCAGACGTCAGGGCTCACTCGTAAGACGACTGGTGTCAATCGTCATTTTCAGTTGACAGACCTGGCAATTAGTGCTTACATCACGCGCTTTACTCGACTGGTGTCAAAGTCAACCTATGTGAGCCGATGGTAAGATGACGACATGACCAAAATCAGCCATCGGCGTTTTAGACGTTTCATAGAGATCATATCACCCGCCTCTGATTTCGGCCCGGGCTGTACCAAAGATGTCGAGATGTATCAAAGCTCAACTTTGATAGACTGAATGAGGCTAGATATTGGGCTGTAATAGAGATCCTTGCCTGTCGCAGTGCCCCCCGATCGCGCTGCAATTACCCCGTAGACATGGAAACATGCTTATTATATCTTGCAACCTCTTCGTATGCGGTAAGATGTATGAAGGATGCAAGAACTTTAGAAATCAGGTTCGTAGAGTATACTAGTGGTTGTACAAGATGTAGTGCCTGTGGAGATATCTATTTCGCTGTGATCAACAGAGCAGCGGGTCAAGGATAACCCTACAGCTGATCATGTACGGAGGCCTCTAATTTGGTATGACATCAAGAGAATAAATACCAAGAAGAATAAGTTTAGATAAGATATGCAATTTGTATACAGAGTCTTACCCACTTTCCACACCTTTAAAGTAAAATTTGAGTTGGCAAGGCTAACGCTCGTGTTTTATACAGACAGAAAGTTATTCCTCCATGTACACGGTTGCAGTGCTATATGTCAATCCGCAGGAGGGCTGAATACAGAATCCTGGATGGCTGTGTCATTAATCATGAAAATAACCACATCGACGCTCTCCAGTCGCGACACTTTCTGGAAATTGATAAAAGAATTGCTTGCGTCCGTAAACGTAGTAGAGAGTCTGATAAGTCGCTGGTAGGTTTAGGTATCATATAAGCCCCTTCTTTCATGTTTTAGAAATAAAATTTTATGGGTACTTTCCGAGCCGAACCCGGGTTCGTCCAGTTCGTCCAGCAGGCTGCCAAGGTGTCTACGACGGGAGTGCGTGCAGTTTACGAGCAAAGCTCGGCCCGGTCTGGCTCCATCTGTATATTAAAGATGGAATTATCTTTCTTATCACATTGCGTGCTGCAGTCCCCCTAGACTTTGCGTCAGCTGATTGAACTACGTAATCACATCAATACTTGTTTTGGTGAATTTAGGGCTCCCATAAAATGACTTCCCTCGCCCGCAATGTCCTCCTCAACCTCCCCTCTTTCTTCCTTTCCTTCCCAATTGGACCTTGCCACTACCAGCACTACCTAGTATAAAACTACCTATAACCATCCTCAGTCGCGAATCGGATATGTGGCGTTTCGAGGGCCGTCGGTGAGTATTAGGCACTATTGCTAGGCCAAGAATTACTTGACTATATGGTGCTAATAGTATTGCTAGGCGCACTGGACTCCAGCTGGCTGCAACAGAGCAGCGCGACGAGTGGGGAATGGAACCACTAGAATCTCTTCCATTTTCACCAGACCCGGAAGGTTCACGAGACGACATCGATAATAGAGGTGCGGCGGACGATACAATGATCTATGATATGAAATTGGCTTACAATCATTCAGGCTTTGAGATTGCTCAACCTTTGTTTGGAGATGCTTATTCAAGAGAAATGGACATGAGCGAGGAGTCACCACTTCTAGCTTGGCAAACTCAGTCGTGTAGTCCCAAATCGACTTCAGTCGATCCTTCGCCAGCGGCGGCTGGACATGATGCAAACACGTCAGAGGACACATATGAGTGTGTGGAAAGATCATCACCGGTCGTTGAAGAGGAGAGGCTTGTTCAAGCATCATCCAAATTGACACGTCCCGATCAGCAAAACGCTGGCTCACAACCAGGTTTGCCAAATAATGGAAACGCAACAGGTCCACGAAGGAAGAGAGGCCGACCCCGAAAAGTGACAGTAGACTCAAATATGTCACAGGAGCCGCAAACACGTCCCTCCTTGAGCAATGTGTACGAGTCAAGTCGAAAAACCCCGAGAAAGCAGGCGGTACGACCATCTCATCCGGTGCCAAGTGTCAGGGGCCGACAATTTCGGATCGGCCGTGAAAGGGGACGAAATTTCAGCGATCGACGTATACAGCGCAAAGTAAGAACCACGGTCAGGTCTCATGATACGATCACAAGATCTGGAAGGATGTCTATCCCCCCAATCAGCATTTGGCGTGGTGATAAGATAGTAGAAGGGAAAGAAGTGGTTTCAGATACAGCCAAGAAGGACCGCTTCGTCGTGCCTACCGTCCAGGAGGTCATTCGCGCCCCTGACAATATCGCCGAAAGTTCAAAAGATAAGGCCCGAAAAAAGCGAGAAGGAGGTGGAAAGAATAGTACACAACAAGCGAAGATCATGCAGCAAGAGGAATGGGAGATGACAGTGGGCCGAAAGAGTGTCGCATGCCGGTTGAAGCAATCCGAGAACGGTGACGACGCAAGTGATGGCGGTGTTTCTGCCTATTGCGATTTGGATGTTGCTTTTACCAGTGACAGGATCCTCGGAGTCCATTACCCGAAGAAGAAGGTACATTCGGGGCAGGTCAGAGTCCTTGATTTTAACCCCTTTGGTATTCTGAACTTGCCCGCTGGTAGCAAAAAAGCATATCAACACGCCAAAACAATCAGGAATATATTTTTTGTTCATACTGGCCAAGTCACGGTTACAATCAACCCAAAATCGTTTAAGGTCACTGCTGGCAGCGTGTTTGTTGTTCCTAAAGGTATGTTTTGATATCTTCTCTGCATCTCTATAATATGCCCGTGCTAATGAGTTTCCGCAAAGGTAATTGGTATTCGATTTCCAATTCCTCAACACAGACATCTTTGATATTCTATGTTGTCGATCCCTCCCCGGATACCGATTATGCCGTATATAGACGGGAAAGCATTACGAGCTTGGGAAGTTCAAGTACAGCTCCTAGCAGCGATGGAAGTTGACAATCTTGGATACTAATTTGGCCTGCAAGTAGTGCGATACGTGTTTTTCCTGGTGCAACTATACGTGTTTTCAATGAGAGCGATTGTATAGTGAACAATACGGAGTTTCACCAACATACAGACCTTGAATGTATCGTCGACTGTGGCTCTAATCCGCCGATAGACCAACTTATATATTGATATTCCCCCGTTTCTCTTTCTAGGCCATCGGAAATTCTTCAAGCAGTCCGTACGGGGCGCCAGTACAGCAGATAACTGGCTAAAGGTAGCACTTGAGGTACTGAATAAACCCTTTCAACGTACACCCGCCTGACAATTGCCGAGAAAGTGGAAAATCACGCAAGGGCTATTTAGGTCGTATGAGCTTTCGTGGCATCATCGTGTCGAACTCCAAGGGCATCTATCTGCTCTACTCCCGCCTCCCCTCCCATGAATTTGGCAAACTGCTTTAGTGATTAACACAAGCTTTGCTTGACCATCCGATGACTTGCGTGTTCTGTAAGTACAAAAGCTAAGAGGAAAGACGGTATAAAGATAGCCGGCTGATGCACGGATGCTGAACACCATCCTTAATTTCCAGCAATATTGAATTGATCTATAAACTAGTAGAGTAAAACAGATGCCATTTACTAAACGGAAGGCAAACATGCCCAAACTATTAGCATAGCCATAGATGCTCATAGACGAAGGACTATGAGACAGTAGTCAGTCTGGAGCGAACCATGTCCACTATAAAATTCCCTGGATGTATTGACTGGGAACTCTCGTACTCTACATGCAAGATATTAGCTAAAGATATATTTCTCGGTACCAACAGTACAACTCATTAGTATAGTTTATGGTAATAGGTATTTTGAAATACGTTGGTTTGCATGCATACTCTATTCTGCCGTTATTCGTGAAGGACCTCTCAGATCACATGGTGGCTGGCACCGATCCAATGCCATCGAACTCGCGCCTCGAACTCGAGCCCGTGTCTTTTAAACAGGCGAGTGATGGCAGAGTCAAATATTACTCGCTGAGGTAGGTTGAGATCCTTCTTAATTTGTCTAGTGACATGAAATTGTTCATATATGGAGCGCGACGCTGTTATTGTATAAAAGATCAATGAGACTCCCACACAGCTTATTCATCGATGATATGGTTTTCAGAAAGAAGGACATAAACTGAAGTCTTCTGTCCACCTTACTGTGGATCTCCTAAATATCTTCTAGCTATAGTAGCGGCGGTGTAAGATTGACCACTCAGCGCGTAGATGAATCATAAAACAAAAAATGCTACAATGGAGTATCATTTCCGGCCACACGTTGGTATTGGCCTAGGGAATCACGCCTATCCCACATTCGAGGCGATATTGTTATACTTCGAGTCGGGATATTTGAGGAGGTTCGTTGACTGTCTAAGACTCCCGAGAGAGTCGAAGCTTGTTTTTAGCAATGAATTCTCTCCAGTTTCATCTCCAGATGCCTCCCAGAACATAGCGCCTCCCAGGCCTTTTTCTTTTATATATGCCACCTTTTTTCTAATGATTTCTGGCGTGTCATATGAATAGATGCCCTGACTAGTCTGACATATGCCATACTGTGCTTGAGCCTTCTCATCGTTCATGGTCTTAAGATCTAGCTTAGAGAGAGCTTTGTAATCCCAAACACCTTTCTCCCAGTTACCGAATGTAGGGTTGGAGGAACCAACATCTGAGTAAGGTTTTCCAATACCAGATGTGCCAAAAAATGACCGAGCGTAGATGGGCATGCCGAGGACAAGTTTGTTGGCGGGCACACCGGCGTTCAGATACGCGTTGACGGCATCGTCGGTGTTGAATGGAGTAGCTTGAGGATTGTCCGTGTTTGGGTACAGATTGGCGTTGTGGCCAGTCGCGGAGCTCCAGGCACCAGCATAGTCGTAGGCCATCAGATTGATATAGTCAACCACGCGTCCAAGGTCACTTAGATGCAGTTTATTGTAATGAGTTGATCCTGCGGGTGCAGCTATAGAGAGCTGGAAATGGTATCCTGATGCGTAACTAGCAGCGTAAGCATTGAGCTCGTCGCGTACTGCCTGCAGAAGGAGGACCATGTTGTCTGCATCATCATTGTCCGCTGGATACTCCCAATCAACGTCAATACCGTCGAACCCCCAGTCTTTCATGAGCGTGACTGCTGATTTGGCGAAGTTTGATCGAGTGGTGGCGGTTGATGCTGCCATGGTGAAATTTGTTGACCAATTCCAGCCTCCAATGGATAGCATGACTTTGAGGTGGCGGTACGCCTTCTTTAAAATATACATTTGCTGAACGCCTCCATTAACATTATCTTCGGACGAGGTTGGCCCTGTTTGCAACAGCAAAATATTAGTAAGCAATTCAAGCCAACTGACTGTTTGATGTTGTATATAGAGAGGGGAAGTGGGAGAGAGCAAGGCTGTTCGCGCCTCTGGTATTTGACTGTCCATACATGGCTTGCGAGAGACACTTACGCTTTGTGTCCTCGTCTTTTCCCAAGTCTGTCTTTGTATTACTCGAGTACCTAGAAACTACTCAGCTTAACTGTCACCGAATCCGAAAACTGGGGAATATATACACAGTACCGTCGCTTTGCAGGTTGACGAAAGCGTAGAGTACGTGCGTGAGAGCAGAGGCGGGAAGGTCCTGGGGTTGAAAGTTTCGTCGATTTATATCCATGCCCCTGTAACAGGAAATCTGATTAGTACTATAACTTCCTCGTGTTAAATCTGAACCTGGCACTTGACAGCTTTTCATGGCTTCCGTCTAGCTCATACATTGGCTGTGAAGCGACTTTACCACACTGAGGACGAACATGGATCGGGACTCACAGACCAATTGACGAAATAAGCCATATTGACATAGCTAAGATCTTTCTCATGGGTTCCTTCAGCAACTGCTCGGCAGGCATCGGATTCTGCGGTACAGAGCAAAGACTGGTATGCAGCGATCAAAATGATCATTTGTAAGTACAAAGCGAGCATGTTGGTAATAGCAAAGAGGCCGGGTAGCGGTTGAAGACGATAGGATATGATATGTATGGATAGATATGAACTTCCTGCTTCTGGGCACTAGATGAAGGTTTGGGAATGGAAGTGTAAATTGCGAGAGACTATGTCTCGAAGTAAGGAGTCCACTAGAGTTCCGACCGAAATCACAGGTCGCTTTGCCTTCCACAAACAGGTTATGGCCACTGGCCATTTGCGACCAGTCTGGTTCGTATAGTGCGTAGAGGATATACCCATACCATTACGGCCTTTAGTCGTCCAATATGACTGCTTACTCTTGTCAGAAAACCATCATGTTACACACATCTAGGAGAAATTTATACCCTATATTAACAGATTCGTTTATGCAATTAGATACGTAGAAGAATCATATAATTTTCTTCCATATGCAAGCAACGATAGTTCGTAATAGCGTGCGTTGCAGCCTTGTCTACTATGCTCCTCTGCGTTCATAGCCGGTCTTCTTTCCTATTTTGAATTTTTTATTCTTTTTAAGAAAAAAAGACGAAACTGGCTCTAGTTTTGGCTTTACTATGCTGACTTTCTTTTGTGTTATGTCTTTGCTCTAAAAGGTCTATTGTGGAGATAGAACAAAATTGGCCGTTCTGTCCTGGTAGTCTATAATTATCACTACAAGAGGAAAATCTGACTTATTAGTCCGGGTAAATCACAGCTCTTCGTTCCACGACCCCCAGTGTTTGACCGGCTCAACGACTCAAAGGCAGCCAATCAAACCACCTCACAGTTGCTATCCCTGGCAACGGGCTGCCACGACCTCGGTAGGCGCACTAGGCTTACTTCGGAGGCCACTAAGGGGTCTTTTTTGGCCACTTGACGACACTCCAGCACCTGTTCAACAAGAAGTTTGTCAGCAAGCATACACAAATACTGTACCAAGGGTTATCACCTACTGTGTAGGCAGAAGCTACTGTCAAAAACGTCTGTGCGGTATCAGTCAAAGAGAGTCAAAAGCGGATAACCGATTTCGATCTTTACTGTACCGCCTTATTTTGATCGATAACAGGGGCTAGAAGATGCCGCAATATAGGCCACGGTTCTCTCCACTCATGTCGTTGGAATGTTAAAAAATGAATAGGCAAGAAAGTCCGATCAGCACAACCCGAAGAGCGTAGAAAACAATTCACGTCAATCTCTACTATACCGGTCTTATTTCTGTCGACAGCGTTCTTCTTCAATCTCGGTCCCACTAACTAGCTGATTGATTGCTTTCGCTTACCTGGTCGACAAAATTAGAGCCGTTCATGATGGCGTTCTCTATAGCCGGAAAGGACTGTATGGTAAGACCTTCATCCTCTGCTCCGCCGCACTCGGACATATGCTAACAATCTTATGTAGATCTCGGAATGGATCCTGCTCGCTGTTTCTTATGTTTTCGTTGGTCTCCGTATATACGCTCGTCTTTTCCGCGCTCGAGAGAAGTTAAATTGCTCTGATTACCTAATGATCCTCTCGGCTTTCAGCGCCCTGGGGCTCATCATCTGTGATACCCTGACTTATCAAATGGGAGTCCTGGATAACTTTGAGACGTCAGTCAAGCTGTCCAAGGTGAGAGACTTCGGCAGACAATATGTATAACATTTGGCAATGTTCATGCGTGAGAGTAGATTTCGTTTGCCTCCAACTATTTCTACGACGTCGGCATGGGCTTTCCTAAGATGAGCATGCTAGCTTTTTACTGGGCCTACCTCCGACCTTTCAAGGCCATGGGCTCCTATATGCGGAGGATCCTTTCCGGTATTATTGCTTTTGTTAGCCTGGCATATATGGCCATTCTTTGTGATGACACTTTCTTCTGTGGCAAAGATGTTTCCGTTCAGTGGTCTCAGGATGAGAATGCTTGCAATGCATTCTATGCGCCTGAGCCATTCTATCTTAATTTCGCCTTGGATTTGAGTTGCTACATTGCTAGTGCGTAACTGATCTCCGAGTTCCTCTTATGCATGCCTTTCAAAATACTGACAAATTCGCGTTTAGTCTACATGTTCTCTCTCCTCTTGGTGATTCAGGGTTTCACTCAGCCTTCCAATGGCATCACTGTCACCTTTGTCCTCGGTGCTTTGACTATCTGCACCATCATAGTACGATTCATTACTCTCAAGGTCGGGACTGGACAAAAAAACCTTGTTTGTAAGTCGATTCTCCCGTACCATTGACATTATATCGAATCTCATACTCTGTTTTTAGATCCTCTCAGCATGCTTGAGATAGCCCTTGCCATTACTGTTGTAGCTCTTCCTGGCATGAAGCCACTCTTGCACCGGCATCTGAAACCCCAGACTGTCTCTGAGATCATCGAAGCAAAACGCTAGATCATAGCGAGACCACGATAGGGTTTAGTCATTAGTTTTAAATTATCTACACATTAGTCGCAATTTTCCCGCACATTGTACTACTTTAGTGGCTACGGAACCTCAAACCTCGGCTATCCCAGTTAACTACATATGCCGACGATGTCTCTATAGTATTGGTCAGTAGTGGCGATCGGGTTGCAAAGCTTTTGCTTTTCTAATTTAGGTGTGATCGTTGGCTAGCGCTACGTTATCTCCTGCGTTCCAAAGGTCCGGCTACGGATTATTGCGAATCATAGAGGCCTCTTGGAACCAGGGTCGTTAATGGCAATGAAAATGATCTAATCCTCGTGCAAAACTGTCGATCTCTGTCCTCCTAGCGTGTAACTCATTCGACTCAGCAAGCCCGAACAAGCTATCGCAGGTAGTCACGTCAGGCCCGGTGGAAGCTTTAAACCTTCCTAGTGATAGGAGACAGACGTTTCGTCAGAAGTGTTATCTTGCGCTCATTGAAGTTTCTTGGATTCAAGTTCAAATCACCAAAACATACCATCGTGTCACTGACAACACCAAACTTTGTCATGACCTCTTCCTGTTCACCTAGCAACAAAGGATATCGTGGTGTTTAGCTGTCTCTCGCACTAGAATGAAATGCCTGTCCATCAAAACGAAGCGCCGTTATTTTCTTGAAGGTAGAGGTCTCCCAAGACAGGCCATTGTAATCTCGGCTCTTGTACGTATCATCTTCGCAACTCCAAAACTACAACGCAAACTGCGCTATGACGCCACTTGATTTCAGGCGAAGATCATGATGATGCAAATGACTTGCCTCCACACATGTTTTATAACTACTTCGAGTATCAAGTCCTTGACTACCATAAAGAATGTTATAGCTCGGAAGACCAGAGCTTTTTTGCCAGCAAACGATGGTTTCAAAACACATAAATGTCCTCGGATAAATGCCTTTCCGTACGCAGACACTCTACCCTGGATGGTGAATTTTAGTTAACCATAGAACCAGTAGAGCGTGGCGTAAGAAGTGCTGTCGCTGCCTTTGGCCTTGCAGCCGTGAGACATACCACCTGCAGTCAAAACACGGTAGCCAACAGAAATACCCTGGCTGCCACCAGCATCTCCTAGATAGAGCCAGTCCACAGCGCCCGTTCCTTCGGGACCAATGGGAGCAGAAGTGGGAGCCTTGATACCGTCGAGCTTCTTAGCAATGAGAATTTGGTTGGCCTTGTCGAGGTCGAAAGTCGGGACACCATCAACGTTGAAGAAGTGATGACCAAGGTACGGGATGGTTTTGCGGATACTCTTAACCCTGAGAGCTTGTTTCTTGGGGAAAGGACTGGTGAGCGAAGCACCACCATTCTCGTTGCGGTTCAAAGGGACTCTTCCCGCATCAAGAACACTCGAAGGGAGGGAGGCCCATTTCTCGAAGGTCAGAGACAAAGGGTCTTGACCTGGATAGAGGTGTGTCACATCGTAGAGAACAGCCAAGGCACCTGCAGACACAGGGGCAGCATCGGTACCAGTGCAGGTATAATTCTGAATACCGAAACCAAGAGCAATGTGCTTTAGAGCTACATCCTGTGGAGGACCGGGCAGCTCGGAAGCTAGGAATGGTATTAGTAAGCCACAAGACAGTAGATAAAGCCGAATCAGAATCAAAACGTACGACCGCCATTGATAGGAAGAATAGGCATTGGCTTTCCGGGCCGACAGCTAGTACTTAGGCCATTGCATTTGACAGGAGAAACCAAGGCCAAAACAGCAGATGTGATGACAAAAAGAGAGTTGTTGAACATAGCGAAGGTGGCAAGACGACTCGAAGCACCTCCTTGAGACTCTGGCCTTATGGCAAAGCAACTGATTGGGATGAAACGCGGATATCGATCAAATTGTCTAGATGGTGAGCAACCTGAAGAAGTAGGCAAAATTAGTGAAATGTTCAGAGCCGAAGCGGGAAAAGGCTAGCTTTTAAGCAGCCCCTCGGTAAGAATGACACAAAGTAGGAGTGCTAGTTCCGTACGTGCGTTGCCACCTGGCCTGAGTCCACAAAGCCTTCTTACCTAATAGCACTGTTCCATGAGTGCGTGTAGCGAAAGGATGTGGTGGTGTCCAAAAAGAATCAAAAATGAAGGTGAGTCGGAATAGTTGGTGAAACAGGGGATGCGATTCGGGCCCAGGAATAGAAGAGGATCGCGATTTTGTAGAGTCAGATTATGGATGTCTACGAGCAGAGGCTCACATTCAGGCGCCCTCGTTAACGAGCCAGTGCTGCAAATAGAACGTTTTGGTCAACACTTTATCTTTACTGTACCTCCAAACTTCTTGACAGCCAAAATAGGATAGAATTTGAAATCTTTACAGAATGTGGCCCCAACGTTATGTAGTACTTGCAATCTCACATCGTCTGTTTTCATCACTTCGGAAGTGGCCGATATCACTGAAAGAGCAAAAGTGGATTTCTACTCAGAGGAGAAATATCGCCTAATACTGTCTCGAACGGTGCAATTCTCATGAATATATATTGCTGCAGTCCTGGGCCTAGATATCACCCTAGTTGCAAGTTGCGTTAAGCTCCCATGATGAGTACTCATATGACGCCTGGTGCTAAGGACAGCCCTATAAAGGCGGAGGACACTACAACACGCCTCGAAGATGTTTGCGAGTTTGGAGCGCCGCGTGGCGTTAAGGAAGAAAGAAAAGATAATTCGAACGATGGCCCTGAAGAACTTCATGTTCCTGAACAAACTAGTAAAATCAGTGGTGAAAATTCTGTGAAAGTCTGTCCAGACATCAAAAGAGACGGTGAAACGATGCCTTCGAAGGAGGGTGATACCAAAGATAGCCCTACAGCACGCATCCCAAATGGGGCCCTGGGCAACATAAAGAGGAAGAGAAAAGTTCATCCTGATGATGACTCTCACCATACAACGGACGCTCAATCTACCAAAAGACAGAATAATGGGAACGATAAGGGCTTGTATTACTTTCCCAAACATCCCGTGGCTTTCCAACCCAGAAAGAAGTGGCAGAGAGTATTATCAATAGCCGCGAGTGAAGTGGAGGAAGACAATATGATGCAACAATTAAAACCATTGGGACAAAATTTGAAGCAATACGCATGTGCTCTTAACGATGCTCGACCAGAATTAAGACAGAGATATTGGACGAAATTGACGAACGAAGAAAAGGAAATAGTCAATGAACACTTCTGGAACATGTATCAATGCCCGGATCACTATGATGGAACGGGATCGTTTCCGAAAATCTTGACACCTAAGATTTTGGAGGATATGATAACAAAGGGTGGTATATGGGACAAGTCGTGTTGTGTTTGTGATGGCCCTTTTACAAACTGGGATAGGTACGTGACAAAGTATTGCGGCCGTCACATCATGCATTACAGATGCCCCAAAGAGAAAGAAGAGAAGAAACTAGGCATCTTGGCAGAAGCCGAATGTGGATGTCAAAAGCAACGTATTGGAACACAAAAGGGTTAGGCTAATAGTTATAACGGTTGCATATAGGTGCCTGTTAGTTTAGAGAGAGTATATTCTGCATTATCTTGTCACATCACAGCAACTACATAATTGTGGTTACTGTACCTGGTCAACAGAACATGGATTAAACATGGATTAAAAGTAAACGAGCAATGAGATCATGATCTCCGATCATCATCGAGCACCCATGTTCCATGTCGCAAATCTTTGAGACGAAGCGGATCGACCTTTGGAAATGGCTCTTCGTAAACCTTGAGTCGAATCCAAGGTGTAGTTTCCTAAGACTGCTGATATGAGCCATAGATAGGTGAGTAAGTCAGGCAGCGCACAGCAGGACATTTTCCTTTCCCGACAGAAGTCAATACTGCCATTTGGGTTTGCATCTCTGCTTGCTATTGATGGCAATTCTATGATATCTGCTGGAGAACAGCGGCAAGTTGAGACGCTTGTTTTTGGGCGTGTAAGTTAATGTTAGCGCATGCAATTGATCTACATTGAAGAAGTTTGCATTGCGGGTAAAACCACTGATTATAAGTTTCTGCAGCTTTCTGAAGCTCTCGTGATTCCAGTCTTCGTCAATATCATCTACATCATTCTCTGATGCTGAGGTATAGTTCCTTGCTGTCATCTCGGAGAGCTGATGAATTAGACTCATCTGGTGCACAGTGTTCATCCAGGTATTCGGAGTGACCTGGTCTCTTTTGGTCGTCGTATAGTTACAGATGGGAAATCTTGGGGGGGCCATGACTATAGCAGCACGTCCTCTAGGCTCATGGACCTCTCGCTGTTCGGTCTTACGAAGGGGACTCTATATGTTAATCTCCACTAAGTCCTCCCTTCTTGTCGTGCTCAAAACCTAATCCGCTACGACTTAATCGCTGTGCAAAATACCACGTGACATTATTTTGTTCAGTCTGTAAGAATGACAACCTGGCTATCAGGAGGTCTGCAAGAGAAGCCTCACGCGGAAGACCTGTGACTGAATTTCCAACTTTTAGTATCCTTACGATAATCTCTTTATGTCTCTAAGCTACTTCCTTTTGGTCAAACATCAAGAGGCTGAGACATCAAATGAGACTGACTGTTAAAAATGCACCAGTCTCACAAGGGTATAATAAAAAGCCACATAGGCCATCAACTATAGCTTTCAGTTCAAACCTGAAGACCTTAGAACCCTCGTATATCATTCAGAGCAGACAGACAATGGGAGATACATATCTATATCGCCCAACCACCTGGCTGCTTCTCGTACCGGTGTTCGACCAGGCTTGATTCCCAACTTAAAATGAAGCTGCTCTGCCCTCTTGTGTTTAGCACAAGAAACAACGCTCACCCAGGTCTTTTCTGAGACGGTGGGAGGCAGAAGATCCCAGGAAGACAACTTCCAGTCCTTACCCAACCTCGGATCTTACCAATGCGACGCGGCTTCGCTCTCGTCTATCATATAAATATGGAAAACAGATGAGAAACCTTTACGCTTTCTTTCTTTCTCGGCCCAACCAAAATAATGTACGGCTAAACGCCCTATTGAGGAGTCCAAAGCCCGTTCCAGGGCATCTATCGAGATTGGACTTTCAAACGTCCATTTGGCAATACACGCCACCTTACAGTACGGCTTATCGTCAGAGTGGCAAATAGTATCGCCCTTTGCGACACCATAACACTGACACACGGGTTTACTGCCTTTCGGATAGCTGGATTCCTGTGGGACATCTGGAACATAACACTCCATCCTCCCGCTCCAACCATCCGGGTCCGCCCCGATCACTTGTCGTGACGATCTCGTTCCCCCAGTTAACAATTCCTTCATTCTTTTCGTGTATGTAGTTGTATAATAAAGAAAACATTTATTTGTTCACGCACAGTAATGTCTGCTCAATATTTCTCAGCATAACTCAGTACTGGGTAAAAACCATTGACAATCTCACCTCTGCACGACGAATAAAATAGAAAGAAAAAGGAAAAGGGGCAAAATTTACCGGAAATGTTTTCGTGGGCAATGCGGCTTTTGTAGTTGACGCTCTGTCACAATCCATCCATCATCCATTTTGACTGTAAGCGGACCCCTTTGTCTCACCGTTGCTCATTTCCCTTTTGTGGGTCGATGGTAAGCCATTGAATGACAGTGGCGCCAAGAGTTTTTTGCATGTCATACGCACCTGATTATCCTTGTGCTATTTCTTTTCTTCTTCTTTTCTTTGGAATTGGAATAGAAACAGGCTTTTCACTCTTGTTCCGTTGATAATGTAAGTAGCCAGATATAAAAGCATGTTATACAGTACTAGCATCCTACTTACCAGCTCTTTCAGTAGTGCCCACAGCTGCCTAAGAGCGCTACTTCGTGACGCTCGGATCTCCAGCTTTGGGCAACCTAACTAGATTTAGTTTTCTCTGGCTAAGCGCTAAAGCGCGTGTTATATATATATCAGGGGACTGGTGCTGGTGAGTTGGGACTCGCGTGTGGTCAGTAACTCGAATTGCGAGTGTTGTCAAATACGCGCAATGGAGGTGAAGACCAAGCAGAGCCATTCCTTAATTAGAGTAAATTTTTTAAACACCACGAACCATAGATACGCGAATCATAAGCGCACAGTGTTGAGTTATCAGTAGTATAAAGATATTCATGAGCAGGAGAAAGGTTGTTGAAACAATAAAATTTGTGCATAAGCCTACAGTGCAAATAACCCATGTCAAGTAACCATTGTCTAGACCACGAGAGAGTGCTCACAACACTAATTGATGAAATCCTCCGCCACTCAATGCTGCACGGCAATGAAACTCGGATCGCCAGCTGACATTAAACCTTATTGGCATGGACGGGGCTAAAATTCATCGCATGATTTTTTTGCCATTGAGAGACGCTTCAGTACTCCCAAAACCACGTCATGCACAATGTGCAAACATAAACCAGGTATGGGCTAGTTATCTTTTTGGAAGGCTCAATCCTCGCAGAGAGCCCCAGTTCTCTTTGTTTTTCAGGTTGCTCATGACGGAAAAAGATGCAGACCATACCCCATAAGATTGATAAAGTCAATAGTGCCTGTGGATCCAACCCAGTACGCCCATTTCACCAATAGTGCTATCTACCAAGACATCAGATCTTGAAGCAATATGAATCTAATTGGCTATTTGAGTCTTCTGAGATTGGAGCCATAGCTACGAAAAACAACGATTCTAGAACCTATGAGCTTTAGTGTTAAAGATACACATATAAGTATCTATTGTTGTAGCATCTAAGGTCAGCCAAAGAGGCATCATCTAGGTTTTCTATTTATCACCTTTATGCTGTCGCAATTGGTTAGACATTTTGGTATAATGTCTACGTCAGGGGCTAGATGTGACACTGTATTTGCAGTCGAGACTTATGCCTGAGAGCTTTAATCAACAGAGAGAACCTGTCACAATCGATCACTGTCGTAGCACTGTCAGCCTTTTTAGACAGTTGCGTTCCCTACTGATATGGCTACAATGACACTTACAGCCCAATCTTTGCCCTGTTTTGTATTGTAGCGTTTGAGCGCAGCCGCTACACAAGTGTCAACGGCAAGTTTAGGCTGAAGCCCAAATTGGTCGCTGGTGCAGGATTCACTTGTCTTCCTCATTTTGACAATAGTCTAGATCTCACCTTGTTGTGGCTGGTAAAGCCCTTTGAGAATTATATATAATATCGTGTCATGTCTCCATTACATTATCTCCATTGCTAGAGTCAGACTCACATTTCGATCTCTTGGAAACATGGATATTGATAGCAGCCAGAATCAGGCCGATCAATTATTAGCTAAACGGAAAAGCGAACTTGATCAACATATTGAGTATATCCAGAAGCTCGACAAGAGTGACCAGCAAGAGGCCCGCCTACAGCAGCTTTACAGTACTCAACAGAAAGAAGAGGCCGAGATCCTAAAATTAAGTGACGAAGACTGGAATAGCTTTCTTGCGATAGATGAAAAGTTCACTAGCGATACTAAGCATGACGGAAGTGGCCATATGAGTGAAAGTGAGGATGAAAGTCCGGGTGAAGAACTCCTCAAAAAACTGGGACAACGTCGAGAATCTGATAAAAAGGATGACGAAAGCGAAAGCGAGAGCGATGAGGAGAAGGACGAGGAAGAAAAAGACAAGCATAGCCAACGTTCGACATCCGAAAGCCCAACACACTATAGCATATTGGACGGCGAGGCCATTGAAGGTAGTGGCCCGGACTTTAGGATGAACTGTGTAACGGAAGCGCGTGTAGGCAGGCGTTTGTACATCAATGCATATGGTCCCCCAACCTACCGAATCCACAGGATTCAGTATTCGCGTAATCCCAGCCAGAAAAAGTCTGACCTCCCGCAAGTCCAAGATTCTGCTCAACAGTTGGGCAAGCATAAGATCGATAACAAAGATTGGAAATATGAAGAGGATAATGCGCTTTGGTTTTGTGCGGTCGCATTTCAAGACGAAGACGGCTTAGGAATAGAAGCTTTAAACCCTGCAAGAAAGAAGGAGGAAAGAAAACGACGAAGGAAAGCAAAAAGAAAAGCCAAGACTTCAAGCGACGACGACAGCGACGACAACGATGAGGATCGCCGGGCGCTATATGTTTTAGTCGCCTGGGGTACACCGGGAGCTACACATTCGACTGAGAAATCATGGGAGACTAGAAGTAGCCTGTACCGTCTATTTGGGAAGATGACTGATCATAGAATCTACTTTGCGGCTAGGACTGCGCAGAACAGACATAATTCTTATAGACCGGGTCAACTTTTGTCACGCGATACTACACCAAATCTTCTTGATGGTTATAGGGCGTCAATGCCGCCGTCAGGCAACACCAACACCTATATGCATCCTGCGACTCAAGTCTTGTCGCCCGATAATACGCGAAACCCCTATGCTGAATACATGAGATCCATCTCTCCGCCAAGCATCACCAACACCCAAATGCATCCTGCGACTCAACAGCGAGGAATATCAGTTGAGAGCAATAGCCAACACTTCCCAAGTAAAGATTCTACTGGAATTCTTCGGCCTTCCGTTGAGCACGATGAGCCACGGAACCAACCGCAGCAGCAACGATTGACACATGATCAATTCAATCAGCTTCCAATTGGCGACTTGCTACTGGAACTTGTGAACCAAGTGAAGGGCATGGCGATGAGACAAGATGAAGTCATGGCTAGAGTAGAAGAACTAGAGAGACGAGCTCTAACTCGTTGATATCGGTAGGAGTCTGTAAGCAAGATACCTGCCCTTGCCTACTATACGATCAGATCTCATGTACCCACACAACGTTGTGGTAATATGAGTGTAGGGTCAACTTTTCACTTTTTCTATCGCATAAGGATGCTCTCTTGATGATATGGACTAGACTTGCAATGCCAGGTGTCACTATGTTTGATACCCTGTAATCTAAGGACGTCTTGAATGACATTATACTCATCAGTTACGAGTACAGGGGTAAGTATCATGGCGGTGAAGAGGGCGAAGGAATAGGAACTCTGAATTCTATTAGGAGTTCAAGTGGCTCTCAATGGTTGAAGAAAGGGAATAGATTTGCTGTGGGAGTGTAGGGCCAGTACACGGTTTCACGTCGAGTTTCAATGCTTGTCTCTTGCACCTGGTATTATGGGATTGAGTAATTAGATTTTGTGTGTTGTATGGGAATGGAATTAGTGTCCTCTTAGAAACAAAGCCAAAATGATTAAAGGGATACTAAAGTAACTATAAGTATAACGCGATAGATGTTGTATTCCTGTAACTATGTCGTTGTACCAATTGAATTAGCTTCAAATTGATCATGCAAAATTGAGTTCTAAATTCAACGAAAAAAGCAGGGTGTTTTATTGGTAACCTAGCCACATTCGAGATTATCTCGTGTTACTTAAGCCACATCAAGACACCTGTAACACGCAGGGTATCATATTGAGTAGTGACCGGCTGTTACATGTCTTGCTGATCAAGTAATTCGTATTAGGGTCACTGATGTATATGATTGTTATCAGTACAGGTGATCTAACTTCTAGCCATTGCCGAATCATGGTCTCTATATGTCTTGTGGTAGCTCGTGGTCAGTCGTAAGCCATCGTGGTGAGCCTACGGCAGCTCGCGGAAATGATCGGAGAGGTAAACGTAAGCTGCTATACGATCGGATGTAGGATGAGGGATACACCACCCGCAAGTGCTCTTTCCTCCAGGTCCATGGCATCGTTTAATCGGATTTGATCCCCTTAAAAGGATAGTACAATCGTGTCCGAGTATAGTCTATGTATGTGTCTTAGCGGTGCGCTATCTCCAACTAGCCAGACTACTCTTGTACGAGACTGTAATAGACTGTACCTTATCCGTTTTTAGTGCTGTTCTGATTCTATCTATCAGTCACAGGCCATCTGGATCCTTTGATTGAAGCTTCAGGTCGTGTTCTTGTGGTTGCATTCTGGACACTTTCGGGACAGTTTGTAGCATCTATTTCTCAGCACGGTAATAACATTCAGCATCCGGGTTTAGTAAGAAATGAAGCTACAGCAATCTCCTGTGAGGCCACATTACGCTGTTTAGCAGGGGGGTAAAGAAAAGTGTACCAATGTGTTCGAGTCACTGTTGAAGTACGATATAGATCAGCTAGTGTCAAAAGCAAGAACCTAGTCTGGCCGTTCTTGTAATATAAATATCTCCCTGTCGACTAGTTTTTGCGTTCACCAAGATAAGTCCAAACAAAATGGGGAGAAAAAGTCAAAACAGCAAAACCATACCCTTGCAGCTTGAATTTTCGATTAATGAGGATGGTAACTGTGTATTTGGTACCCATATGGAAAATCTCTTGGCTTTCTGGGTTTCCCAAGGTCTACATGACGGAAATGCTGCATTGTTTGAAGAAGTTTATAACCTTGGCTCGGGCCTTGATGAAAGATTCACCAAAAGCGTCAATCAGAGAGTATCATTACTTGGCCAACCTTGGGGTAGCCCCTTCGGGACATATTCCGAAGAAACCGAGTACTACTCTAGCATAGCTGACCGTATCTTCCATCATTTGGATGCTTGGGAGGAGTTGCCAGCGTGGTGCGAAGTGCAGGATATCTTGGGTATAGCGATCTCAGATGTGTCTCCGACTATCAAGCGGTACTTCATTCTAGTAAAAGAGCTACTGGAAAACAAATACAAGAATGTATGAACCCCTCCGTATAGCGCAAAGCAGTGGCATTGACCTGACTATTTCACAGAAAGGCCGTGGCTCTTTTTTCGTCCCGTGGGACGAAAGGGAGTATCAAAAGAAATTCAGTGAGTATCTAGAACGCCAGAAAGTTCTCACAGCGACACAAGCATATGCACTGGAAAGAGTAATACGCCCCAACTATAAAAGACCGTTTTTGATAAACGCGGCTCAAACCACGTCTCAAAATATCTTTCCTCAAATGTGGGTGAAAGAGCTCAACAGGGTAAGTCGGCGCGGTAGGGCTTCTGACCTTCCATCAAATGCTGCTGGTATTTTTGGGGGAGGGTTAGGGTACCCTACCTATTCCAGTGTCTTTGGCTCGCGTCCTTCCTTTGGCAGCGTTCCCCGAGGAGGCTAGTTGCCGTAAATTGTTTTTGTTTTGCTTTTTATGAAGAACATGTACCTCCCGAAAGTCGCAGCATTTTTTCCAAGCTACGTAATAGATACGTTCTTTTGTCACATATCGCATCCCCTTGAATAGATCCACTACTTCCTCTTTCTTCCTCTAACCTTGTCCTTAACAGTGGATATTGGCTGAATCTTTTCGGCATCTCCAAATACCCACCATATGCTGTGATGTATGGCGTTAATGATTTCCAAGCCGTTGTTTCTGGGAAAGAGAAAGACAGATGAGCTTGACCATCGCACGTAAAAACTATCGACTGCTAACAGGCCGTTGAATAACTGCACCACTCCCAGTCCTGCATCGATTTTGGCAGAAATATACATCAAATCACTCTGAGGGCTTGTGGCACAATGACTTAGCGCCTTGTTCTACGAAAAGGAGCGCCTTTTCCTAAAGCAGAATAATCACGTGATTCATTACCCCTCTTTTTCGCATTAGCTAGGTAGAAGCAAGAAGCCTGTTTCAATCAACGGTTCAACAGCACCGGACCATCGTCCGAAATTGGTAGGCACAAGCAGCGTAAGTTCATGTCGGTGGCAGCATTATCATTCTTGCCGATCCTCTTTGAGATATTGCCTTTGCGTAGATGCTTGAGGCCGGGTCCTTGGTGTTAGATCACAGACTTGATCAGTCCCTCCGAGTTCCTCTTATGCATGCCTTTCAAAATACTGACAAATTCGCGTTTAGTCTACACGTTCTCTCTCGTCTTGGTGATCCAGGGTTTCATTCAGCCTTCCAGTGGTGTCACTGTCGCCTTTGTCCTCGGTGCTTTGACCATCTGCACCGTCATAGTACGATTTATTACTCTCAAGGTCGGGACTGGACAAGAAAACCTTGTTTGTAAGTAGATTCCCGGTACCATTGATATCATATCGAATGTCATGCTCTCTTCTTAGATCCTCTCAGCATGCTTGAGATGACCCTTTCCATTACTGTTGTAGCTCTTCCTGGCCTGAAGCCACTCTTGCACCGAAATCTGAGACCCCGAACTGTCTCTGAGATCATCGAAACAAAACGCTAGATCATAATGAGATCACGATAGGGTCTAGTCATTACTTGTCACTAGTCCTAAATGATCTTTGACATGAGCCGCGAACTTTCGGCGTATTGTACTCCTTGAGTGACAACGCAACCTCAAACCTCGAATATCCCAGCTGGCTACATATGCTGCCTGCGTTTTTATAGTATTGGCCAGTAATGGCGCCAGGGTTGGGACGCCTTTGCTCTTGTAATTTAGGTGTGATTGTTGACTACCGCCACGTTTTCTCCTGCGCTCGAACTACCGGAAAATGGCCCACTACAAGTAGTAGGGATATCGCGCATTATAAACGATTGTTGATTCGTTGCTTTGAACCAGAGTGGAAGGCACTCTTTGATGGCTACCTACCCTATATGCTCTTCAGTATCATCTTTTTTACCCGTTCATGTCGCCCTAGATTGAAAAGCTATTATTTATTCAGTTGAATCAATTTTAGAGGTCCTTCCTACTGTATGGTGTTCTTTTTAGCTTGTATACTGCTACGGCTGGGAGATGTTGTGTTAAAATTTGTTTTTTTACTCTTTTTGAACGCAAAGGTCAACCCTGACCCCGCTAGCCATCACAGATCAGGGATCATTAACCAATGACATTGCCTCTCGCCACTTGCAGTGAAATCGGGAGAATTTATAGCTTGCTGCCTTGGGTGCCAATGATACCCCGCTCGCTGAGGTATTTAAACCATTTTTCTTGCGTTCCTACCGTACTCTGGCAATCTCTAAGTACGACGAATTAAATGGAAAAATTACCCACGGAAATTTTATGTCAAATACTTGGTTGCCTGATGCCCGGCCCGCTGGAAGTTCACATCAAGTGGTCTTCCTCCAAGCGCAGGAGGCTCAGCTATATGATATGTCCCCTCAACCTTCCCAAAGACAAGATTTTTCTTCAAGATATATTCTCGCTTAGCAAGACTGGCAAAAAAGCGTACGTTCGGATTGATCCAATCCCCTCATCCTTCTGACTTCTTGTAGACTACAGTTGAGAGACCAACTTTTTCACAAACTACTTAGCCTACACTTTGACGACATAGATGTACTTCGACATTTCACTGATGACTATCAACGCTTTACCGCTCCCGCGGATGACCATCAGTCGTTTAGGAAAATCGATCTTGTCTTCTACGATATCACTGACGCTACTATTTCGGGGCTATGGAGCTTGGAACCTCTATACGGAGTGTCGCATCTCGAAGTTTACCTGCTGCAAAGTCCTGGTCAGCAACCCCCCAATAAGGAAGATGTAAATACTTTACGCTCTTTGCCCGCCCATCAAGTCGATATACATATTCTTGAAGGCATCGAGACGGACGTCCAGCGCATCGACCCAAGGCTTCTTCTTCTGACGGATCATTACCTGGGACAGCTCGCTCAGGAGCTGGTACAGGAACTCAAAGAAAGGGACAAAAGGACAAGCCGTGGATATGCCTATCATTATCCTCATGAAAGGTGTGCCCTAGAAGCGGCACGTGGGGCCCTTGAGCAGCTGAAGCGAGCAGACGAAGCCATACAGAGTACCAAGCGTGGTACAGTTACTACCAAGCTCAGTTACAAGTAAAATGACAAAGACCAATTTTTCAGCGCAACGTAGACTTGTATTAAGCAACTTGTAGCATAGCACGGAGGCGAGAGCGAAGACTAGGCAATATACACAGATACTATAACCAGTGCTCTATCGACCGGGTTCAATTGAAACGCACGTCGAACGAGCTCTTGTCCGCCATCTTTAGTTTAAGCCTAGTATTCAATGACAAAAGAAACTCTAGTAGAGTTCTTTTATATGCTCCACATTACAGAGGGTAGAGTTCCTCTAACCGACAGAGGTAGAGTTCTTTTCCATCACTGCCAATCAAAATCTCTTGAATATATTACCTAATAAACGCGAGTTGGCGATGCATGCCCAGATAAAACGCGCCCTAATTTAGATGTCTGGGTTTGATGTAGCATAGTTAGCCATTCAGCGGGTGCTTAGAGCTTAAGTCCCCCTCAAGTTAAACACCACTTTCATTCCTGCAGCCCAGAGGCGAGAATTTGGAATGTAAGGTTAGAGAACACTGATGTGCTTGCCGTAAATCCGACTGGGAAGTGACTCTTAGGTATAATTCCATTCGAGCACTCTGCATAAAGATGTTAGCATAACTGTTTGATTTGCAGTTAGCGACCCTCCACGGCATCAAGCCTACCGCCACCAAGATTACTAGTAATGTCAGGCCTAATATTATAGTCGTAAACAGACCGTTGAGCCATGTTCAGAGAGTTGGACCATTGCTTTTCGCCAATCTCTTTGTCGATCAATTCGAACCATCGGTCAATGTTCTCTTGGATAATGCTACCCGTCTAGTGCTACAGGGGTAAACCATACTACTAGTTGATTTTGTTGTTGACTAAAATACAATTGCCATACTCACATCTCACGAACAAGACTATTTTGAAGGGTCGCCCCCTTTTACCAAGTCTGAAAGCCACCCTCTTACAACGCCGGCACCATTAACAAAATTGTGCTCGCCTTGGCTTCGTCACCTTGTTCATCCATTCTCCCTCAGGGATATAATAAGAACGGTCCTGCGAGGTCTATTCGCTTCTACGAAGATCCTGGAACATCACTTCGCGATCCCCTTTCGCAACCTTTATAGGGCGAATCTTAAAGCAGCCTTTCCTGTGCTTCAAATTTGACGCGATGGCATATGCATCTGAACCTATTCTGAATTCACTCAGCTTATAGTGCTTCTCCCAGATAAATTCGCGACAAGAAGCATGCTCATAAATCCTTCGATGACACTTAACAACCATAGCATGGTAGTCCTCGGGGAAGTCTGATCTAGGATATAGAGTTTGTTCGTTATTGAAGATGAGAGTATTCAAGTTCTTCGCCCTTGAGAGAGCTTGGAGCATTTCATCCTGTGGCGTTTCAGTATATCAATAGCAAGAAGTGAAGACTTTCCACCCACCTTGTTGTCCCCTGAGGGTGTCGGAATTGTTGGTATCAATGGTGAATGAGGCTAGGATGACATCAGGCCATTGCTCGACAAACTGCACAAGACTCATGAGATTCTAGTTATGAGCTGGAAAGTGTTGATGTGTTGCCGGTTATTCGTGACGTTGTCATTTCCACAAAATCCATTATAGACCAGGGATACATGAGTAACGACGACGGCTAAAAGTTGCCCAGACTGAAACTGACTCAGCAGAAGAAAGGATATATAAAACGGAGTCTGCTTCAACAAACTATTCTTAAAGTTCATCCCTCATTCATCACCCTAACAAGAATTGTCATGAAGTCTCGTCTTCCTACAAGCTTACCCTTCGACATCCTCCACAAAATCACGGAAAACCTTGCACCACTTAGTCGTCTTGCTATGAAAGCGAACATTACTGTTGATCCATTGATAACGTCTCAGGATATGAGACATGCTAAGATATGGGGGGCCATTTTCAAGTCCGATATATGGATCAACAAAGTAATGAATACTGACTATGGTATGTCAGCTAATCCAGAGCCATCCGTGATGGGGAAAAAGATGATCGGAAACAAGATTGATCTCCTTCTACTCATCAACGACTGGGGAGGCGATATCAAATACCTAAGCGATCTCTTCTTCGAATCGTTGCAGGATCATGTTCGTGATGAGCATGACAAGAATTTGATCCACTTTAAGGATTCCTTGATTTCGTTGCATATCCAAGATGCTGTCAGCAGCAGCGAAGAACTAAATGTCCAAGATCCAAGAAAATACATCTGTACAAAGCGAGGCAAGTTATCAACATATATCTCTTAGTACAGTGATCCGAATTTCGTAAAGCTTGGACCAGATAATATAGGTGGAATCGAGGGCCGAAAAAGCAAGAAGGCTATCCGCGAAGTCTGCTGCGTTAAGGTTAGATTTAGGGACGGATCAGAAATATATCGTCAATTTAGTAATGGTAAACTATCGAACAGACTTAAACCACACAGGGTTCAGATAAATGGTAGACCTTGTATCAAGTCATGGACAGAGGTATAAACGAGCCTGGCTGTGTTCCGCACCTGGATCACCCACCACGAGCTCGACTCCCCGTACGCACTGTCATTAGCCGGTTTTGGGATGTCACTTAGAAATCTAAAAAGCACACATAGTGGCTTATGGCATTTATGATGATCGTTCTTCTTTTGTTAGTCACTTCTCTGATGGCCTAACTCAAATGAATAGATACATACCTTTCGTTCGTCAGTCGTTCTTAGTTAGGTCTATCCCTGGCTAGAATAGCCTCGCAAGTCATCTGCACCAGGTACTCATCCGAGATTTTAGGCCTACCATTATCAACAACCAGACGTCTAATCCAGTGGGCAAATCCGACTTGGGGTTCAAGGCCGCCAACACAATCTTGGACCAAAAAAAACTGTAACCTCTCTCTTGGGGCTCGAATTAGTACTCCAGGCCAAGTCTAATTCAATTTAAATTGATATTGTTGTCATGACTTGTCATGTAATATTGCGAAGATTGGGCTCTTGATCAAGCGTTACATTTCCTACTATGGAATAGTGCACTTCATCAGTCAGCTTAGTCATGCCTGTCAGTCACATATCAATGCTCAACCACTATGAATGACAACCGAGCGGATCAGCTTAGTGAGGTCTATCCTATTCATGCATGGGGAACGGCACCAACAACCTGACCCAGACAATCTTTACAATCTTTACAATCTTT
>JACCKW010000189.1:0-41686 GCA_013623355.1 Fusarium bactridioides | reverse complement strand
GGTGGGAGTAAGAGCGGGGTGGGTGGGTGCAACATGTTCTCTCTCGTCTCCTTTCTGCCCAAGTTTACACCTCTCTCATCGGAGACCCATCTGACTTCAAGATCCTCCACAGGGATTTGGCAGAGACAAAGGGTCAGAGTTTAAGATCTGAAGAGTTTCCGAGAAGGCAGAGTCATGAGGAAAGGTGGGTGAGATGGGTGGGATGGGAACATGGAGTGAGTTGCAACAGGTTCACTTCCTTACCTGTAAAAGCTGGGCTCCACGAATTCCCAAGGTCCTCGGGAAGGTCGAATAGGACCTCTGAGGGAGACGATACTCCCGTTGTCGTGGGCCATGTATTTTCGAATGAAGGGACACCAGTTCCCAGGGATCCGTCAACGCTGTCGGAGGTCCTGATGCTGGACGTGGCTATATTCAGTGGAATCGTATCGTCCTGTCGCGCGTATTTGACGCGCTTCACCGGACGAGTTGATTCTGGTGAACTCTCCATCTGGACGGCTCGCTGCAGGAAACGCAGGGGATAGCTCCGATGAGCCGTGCTATAATTAATGGGAGAGATGAGAGAACAAGACCTTACAGTACGACAGTTTCGGAGTCGGCCGGATCAGAACACCACGGAAGGCCAGCGGCAGCGGCAGCGGGCAGCGGTAACAAGCAGCGATGCTAGACGTTTGATGATCAGAGCCGCCGGACCCCAGGGGCGACGCACAACCGTTGCGGCGCGTCGAACTGAGAGCCTATTGATGAGATACCAGTAGAGTGGTTCGCTTCAAGGCAAAGAACCACGCCTACCGAGAGTGGGTTTTTTTGGAGTGTGAACCGCCGGGATAGCGGGGGCGAAAGGAGACAACAAGAAGCGAAGAGGAAACAGTTCAACCGAGGGACCAGCGGAGGGGTGTTGAAGCAAAGTCAAGAAGACCGGAAGGTCATGGCGTGAGATAAGTCTGGGGAGAGTACCTGCATTAAAAGGGACGTTGACCAGGTGCTACTCTCTGCCTCTCTAGAAGCAGTTTGGACTTTTAACTAAAGAGATGTCTAGGAGCTGTTAGAAACATTGAGGTCAATGGTTGGATTGCAGGCCTCCCCACTTGGAACCTGACGAGCTTAGAGCCCTTAACACAAGGGAAAGAGAGTGCTTCTCCAATAGCTAGCAGGACGCCGCCTCACGATATTAGAAGCCGTACCGCCTAGTCACGATCGGTAGGGCGGGCAACCTGAAGGCGAATCTCACTCACCGTTGCCTCACGCGCCTTACGCGCCCGCTGCCGCCGTCAAGATAGAGCCAGAGAGGGGATGAAAGAACTGAGCAGGTGTGGCGGCCCATCGATGTGATGGGACCTGGCCTTCCAGGGTCAAGGACCAGGGGGGTTACTTACGAGGTCTAAGATGGCTTTTAGCGGCAGGGATAAAAACGCCATGGCGCACCTCTCAGCTTAATCACTCGCCCTTGCTTCTTCGGGGTCTAGGGGGGTTGACAGGGCCAGCCGGTCTAGCAAGGGCACAATGAAAATGATCCTCGACAGGAGAGAGGGGACACAAACAACGGGGCCAGAGTCCAGTGCCAACAATACTACAAACGGTGCTCGGTACATTCTGTGATACGGACAGCGGCAGCCCCCATACGCATTAGTGTTACCTTGACTCAGTTGTCTCTTCCCCCCGAGCTTGTTGTCTCTTGTCTCGTCACTTATTGCTCACGCGAAAAAGCTGTGCTTGTGCCCGGCACCGCGTGTCTTGCCTCTCTACCGGCCTCATAAGGAGCAAGTTCCAAGAGACTGACCAAAGAGACCACAACATTCATTTTGTCGACCCGACGTTGGGTGTTGCCGTCGTTGTCCTCTCTTGCGGACCAAAGACGTTGGACACTCACCAAGCAGATTGTCTGTGACTTTGTCTTTCACCTCTCATCAGCACCGGCTTCTAGGCCTGAATACCACACAAACCCGCGCATGTTATTCTCCGACGGTTACGCTACATGCTGCCCTCCTCTGACCGACGCATGCGTATCTTTTTCCTTTCTTCTGTCTTAGAAGCGCGACCGCGAACCCCAGGTAGACGGATAGACAGTTCGTGACAGCCATTTCCCCCTCTCCCTCGGTCGCCCCAAAATTTTGCCTTCCCGCCGCCGCGCCGCGCCGGTCCGGAGCCCTTCGTTAGCTTCCGTGCCACAACTATTTGCAACACGCTACTGCTAGGTCCCGCGTGGTTGGTCGAAGCTCTAAGCATAGTACGGAGTACATTCCTACGTACACACTATAGGTTTATACTCACATATCAGCGCCTATTGCCAGCGATATCAATAGTACAGAAAGAGGTACAGATACTACTGTACCATCATGTCAATTCCATCATCTGCACTCGTCTTTGAATCAGGGATCAATACAATCCCCAACAATACAATGGAGCCCAATTCCCTGGATGCCCTTGTCCGGGTCCAGTTAGAGACTGTTTCCAGGGAGTTGGCAGCAAAGGCAAAGTTTACCACAAATGTATCATCGCCAGAACAACGTCAAAACATCATCAACGATGTGGGAGAGTATCTTACTCAGACAGCCCAGATGTGGCTTTCTTTGACAGATAAACTGGTGAAAGGACCTCATGTAGCATCAGCTGCAGAGGAGGTGCACGAGCTGTCCTACAATAAGACGCACATGGCGGACTTGCAGCCCATGGCTACAATGGACATGAACATCAGCAAGCTTGGGTAAGTCTCTAAACCAATCGTATTATACCATGGCTTACCCATTCTGGCAGCAAGATCCGTGATCTAGCAGCAAAGTTCTCTGAAGACGTTCAAGAAGTCTGGCGACGTACACCTGAACCTGGAGGAGTTTTGTCCGCACCAACCTATCATACAGTCTCTTCCTTCCCTGCTATTAAATCTGAACCTCCAGGCTGGAGCCGGTCATTCTCTGGAGGCAATAATATGGATGGCGGAACTCGCGAAAGCCAGAGAGCTATGCTAGCATCTCGAAGCACTGATGACGCTCCATCACCTGGTGGGAACCTATCCCTTTCAGAAGACTCAGGAGATGACGAAGATGAACAATTCAGCAAAATCGACATGGACGCTCTTAAACAGAGAGGCAAAGGCTCGTACTACTGTCCCTTGGGACATCGCTGCGACAAGGGCGGCGTTGATAAGGAGGGGAGACTTGTGGTCTTCGATCGAAATTCTTCTTTTGCGTATGCTTATGCTTGTGACCCCGAGTTGCTGGTTTAAACTAACCCCTGTTATAGACAACACTGTAACAAGCATCGGAAACCTTGGCGGTGCGATGTTCCTGGGTGCCCGAATCCACCCAAGAAACGCAAGTTTGCCCGTCGAGACGGACTTGAAAGACACAAATTGACGGTCAAGCATCGCGTAATTACATCTTGAGGCCCTAGTCACGAGCTCCATCTTGTGCTTTGATGGGCTGCGTGACCTTGACCGGTCAATTCCCTTACATTCGGAGACTTGTCTTTGATTGGGGGAGATATGGCCGGTGAAAATAAACCATGCGGCTCATGCAAATCCGAGAAGCATGAACCAATAGTGATTCGCCAAGGGCTTCTCTGCCACTCACAGGTCCATCCGCCAGCAGCTGAACGTTGCACGAAATCATGGAAATTGATTCGGATCTACATGGCCTCAGTTGCGTGCAAGTTACAATACGAGCATAGCATGACTGGCCTCTCAGCGGAGCATGCCTACTGGCGCATCACATGAACACAAGAAAGATAGTCGGAATTCTTTTTATCACAGCATAATTGCTGGTCACTAAGCGACCGCCCAACCTTTTGTGGAGTTGAACTAGTCTTGTATCTGAAGGGAATGATGCAACCACCTGTAAGCTGGCACATCACCGGTCAGAGTCGCCAAACAATCGTTACATATGCAGTTAGCCTTCGGGCATGATGCATGAAAGCTTTTCACAATAATCATTAAGGACATCCTTCTCAAAAGAGAAGCAGTCGGCTCACAGGTACCACAGTTAGCAGTTGAGATGGACATGGTAGGCCTCAACGACTAAGAGAAGGTGGGAAACTCCACCGACGCGGCATCTCAGTTACAGATCTACCCGTTCCTACAGGGCCAAGGCGGATGGCAGCATGGGAAATTTCAGAAATGCATTGTCACTTTTATTATACGGGTGTGCTGGCTAGGCTGGCTGTCTATAAGTCGTACGACGGGAACACGCACCCAGAACGTTCGAGAGAAAAAATAGGTGCAGCCACGTATGAGAATGAAACAGGCCGAAGTCTCACAAGAGCACTGGTACAAGCTGTCGGCTTCCGCGCAAGAGGCACCTGATCAGGCAAAGAGGTTTACTAGAGTACGTACAAGTAGAGTACTAGGCTGGGCTGCCGACTGCGAGAAGCGGGTGGCTTTCCCAAACTCGTGGGAAGTTGGCCACGGATGACTTGCAGACATACGATCTCATACTGCAGCAATGTGACACTTCATTTTCAGGGTGCTTTCCGAGCTTCTAGGGACTGGTGAAATTCTATCAATCTTCTCTGGGGCGGCCCTAGACGATGATCCCGGCACTAGGGCCGTTTGTTGGGCATGCACCCTTGCGATCAACATGCGGACCAACCAGTTGGAAACAGCAATTGTGAGAAAATCGTACATCGGTATGTACGGATACGGTGACGAGAGTCTTGCCCAACTCTCATGTAGCAGCAGCACTGTGGTTCGAGACCGTGGGCAGGCAGATAGTGGCATCTCAAGCACTACCTACAAAATGCCATGATGAATTTTGGACTCGGCAAAACGATCCGATCTCACTGACCAACCTACATACCTTTTCCCCACAAACATTTCCCATTGACTTCTCGACTCCAGGCAAAGGGAAACAGACTTGGTGCAACCCTTAGTGGCGCACGTGGCTTCTTAACGGTGCGGGACTAGGGCGCTAGCAGCTGGGAACATGCATGGGTTGTGTAAGGGGAGTTTTCATCCCAGACCAGGATTTATGGACCAGGAGACGAACGAGAATAGGAGGAGAGGGGAGAAAGGAAAGAGAAGAGACGAGAGGAAACAAAAGAAAGTCAGATGAGCGGTGTGTTCCGGAGACAACGGAAAGGTGCTCCTGTCATAGCGTCAACCTCAGCTCTTCAACTTTGTCCATCCTTGGTCAACCAGGCCACGCAACAAGGACTGTGCAGCGTCGTGCCCTTTCTTACGCTGGCCTGGTCAGGACTCAGGCCTGACCAGACTGAGCTGAGTCGTAGACCGCGCCGTGCTGAAGTGTCAGATCTGGGATTAGGCGTTACCCAATGCTTGGGTGGAATGGATACGTATGGTACATCGCATCGTGCCATGCCATGCCAGTAGAGCAGATCTCGCGGGGATCCTTACAAGGCAACTGACCTAATGCATGGCATTGATGGGTTCCAGAGCACTGTGCTGTACAGCATCGATGGTCTGCGGACGAGTTGCATGACTGCATCTAGCCTAAGGTTAAGCGGAGCAAACGACAACTAACTCAAGTCTCAGTCGGTCGTGTCTTGAGTTTATTATCCATCTACACAGCACTTGTCGTCAATTTGTGTCATCATCATTACACAGCGAGGCTTGTGGTACCTTGGTGTGGAACAGCCAAGAAACACCCCGCAACCAACCAAAACCATTCTCAACCATGACTGAGGTGAGCCAGGCGAAGCTTGCTGTTTAGTTCCAGCACCTTTGCTGGGTTGTTTTACTTTTTGGTTCTCGCTTTTTTGGGGCTGAGTGGAGAATGCGATGAGAGGAAAGAGTAACTTTTCTTCTTCTTCTTCTCTCACCTCCCATTTCATTAAGGAACATGGGCTGAACCAGGCTAGTTGCTCCACGAGACAAGTACTGTATGTACTGGGCGGAACGACATTGTCGCTCTGTTCATATCGCTCGCCTGGGTTTTCTCGCTCGCTCCTTGAGAGGCTTTGGGCACACCCCCATTCAACCAATAGTGAGCCGTCCAGGGATTCTCGACTAACTAAGTTACCTAGTTCCTCAGTCTGTGAATCTCTAAATTTTTTGGAGCATCTTTTCGTCGTTCCGTTTTCCGTCGTTTCTTTTTCTCGGTCAACGCCCCCCTTGCCGGAGCCGTCAAAATGAGACAGTCCCCTTGGCATGATCCCACGCCAATCCATCAATGTAGGTACATACAGTATTCTCCAAGGAGTGTGGAACTAAATTGTTGGCGCTGGGGCCATCGATACCTTACATACTGTAGCTGATCTATGGTCTACGCTACCCGTACGGAGTGCACTACCTATATTGCACTGCACAACAGGGCTGTATGCGATGTACCCATTGGCTGTTTGGACGCCTTGTCCTAGCCTTACTCGCGCGCTCGCATGCCTACATGACGGTCAATATTTTATGTACACTACACCACATAGCACAAGACTACATTGACCGGCAATCGTCTTTTCTCAACGGTTACTAGTCTCGGCTTTCTGGCGTCTCTCAGTCGACCGCTATTTGGTATTGGCCTGCAATTCCCGGCCCGGCAAACAGGCTCAGGAGCTGGAGTTCGCAATATAAAGTTGCTGTTCGCACCCTCGGGAGATGATATGGCACCAACAAGTCTCACTTTCCTATACTCCAAGAACAAGTATCAGAGCCTATCATTTACACTTATATTGATGCGAATTTGTTTCTCAGACCTCAATTGACCATAGCGAGACTCAATCATGGTTATCCCTTCTGTCCTCATCATAGGGGCCGGCAACTTTGGTGCTGCGACTGCGCTCTCACTCCGTAGAAAGGGCAAGGTTCAAGTTACCATTGTGGACACGGCCTATTTCCCCAATCCTAGAGCCGCTTCTCACGACATCAACAAGATCGTCCGCGATGACTATCCGGACAAACTTTACATGCGCCTGCTGAAGAAGGCTATGCCGCTGTGGAGGCATGACGAGTTATACAAGACTTGGTATCACGAAGTCGGCATGCTTCGTGCTGACTCTACCTCGTTTGGCGAAGAGAGTATCAACTCTTACCGCGAGATGGGCATCCCCAACAGGTCGGAGCTTCTGCCTGTCGACGAAGTGCGCCGTCGTTGGAATGGTGCCTTTGAGACAGCTGATTTCAAGGGCGTGGACAGGGTTCTCTGGAACCCTGACGTAGGGTTCGCGGAGGCGGACAAGGCTCTCGGCGCGGTGGACCAGGCTGCGGTCGACCTCGGAGCCGAGTATGTCGTTGGAGAAGTGACGAAACTCGACTTCGGGTCAGAGGGTCAATGTATTGGTGTTACACTCAAGGACGGCACGACGCTGCGAGCTGACAAGGTTCTTCTTGCCGCTGGAGCTCGAACGGCGTCTCTACTCGCACAGAGCGCGCCTGAACAGCCACTACTCCATGCTGGTGAGAGGCTGCTGGCTACGGGAGCTGTGAGTTTCTATGCGAAGCTGCATGGCGCGCAAAAAGACAAGTTCTCAGCAATTCCTGTGCTCAAGAATTGCTTACCTCAGGTCAAGGGTACGTACTGTATTGCTATTGCTTGCATGCTTGTTTGATGTTGCAACCGGGGCGGATATTATCGGTACTTGACTGGGCTGAGCTAACAAGTCATCTGCAGGTGAAGGCATGTCAATCCTCAGCGACGGAACTATCAAGTTCAACTGCGACCTATGCTTTACCAACTACCAAGTGTTCCCTCCAACCGGTGAGGCCATGTCAGTTGCACCTAGCCAGTCCATGTATAACACGTGGACGGGACCTCGATTTCTCAAGTTCTTTGAGGATCGGGCGCGAAAGACATTCAATGGCCTATATGGCAAGGAAGTCGAAAACATCAAGATTGAGGCCTACCGAATGTGTTGGTAAGCAAGGCCACCCACTCTCATTAGCCTATGTATGTGTATAGTTATCTGAGCTGACTGGTCTCTGCCACAGGGACGCATCAACACCGACACATGACTTCCTCATATCACCGCACCCGCAGAGCGACAGACTCTACATCGCGACAGGAGGTTCCTTCCACGGATGGAAGTTTCTACCTGTCATTGGCGACTACGTCGTCGACATGATGCAGGGAACCCTTGACAGCGACTTGGCCGATCGATGGGCCTGGGATAAGAAGGGCGGCGATGGCCATTCGGCGAACCCAACATACCAAATCGTCGGGGACTTGCAAGACTGGACCCGTGGCTGGGCAAACTAGGAGACGAGATGGTTATTCCCTCGCCCTCTTCGTCCCCGTCGTGACAGAAGCTGAGAAACGACAGCCAAGGCTATGGCGTGGAACTCCTCCGAAGAAGTGTGGCAAGATCGAGACCAAGATCAAGCCAACCCAGCCAACGGGGTCAGTGACAGCGCCATTGACAGGGGTCCGGGCAGGGGTAGGGATGGTAGCTAAGGGTTAGGGGTCGGTCACCGTCACGACATGGGTGAGACGAGCGATGGATTACCCCATGTCTAGCATTGGATCGGCGCCAAACTCTGAAACCCCAGGCCAGGCTTCATTGTTCATCCTACCAACGACACGAGGGGACAGCGCAACGATATCACTATCGCTATCACTCTCCTCCGCTACGGCGCACGATGAATGGACGTGGAAATGACGGTTAATGATGATGGGCACTAAAAGTTTGAGAGCTTGTTCTCTCCCCATGGGCATGGACCCCCTGGTATGTGGGCTTCCTGGTTCTCACTAGGTATTTTGGCGTTGCTTTTTTCGGCTACAGCATCAGCATCAGCATCAGCATGAATGAGCATGAAGGGCGAAAATCTCTTGGGAGAGATGGAGTATGGTGGTTCTTTGCGATATCAATGGGGTTCTTGTCTGTTCCTTTTCCTTTTCCTTTTTCTGTCTTTTTTTTTCTCCCTGCTTAATATTACACCACCTCGTTTCGAATCTTGTTTCCTTTTTCATTTTTTTCATATCAGAACTGACTAGAGAGGTATCATAACATATCATATTTTGCATTTCTTTTTCTTTTTCTTTTTCTCTTCTTTTCGGGTTACTTTTTCCAACGTCTGCTGTGGCACTCAAGCATGAGTGTGAGGTCTCTCCTCAGTCTGTTTTGCACTTTATCTATTGCTTTCCTCATCATGTTATGTCATGGGTATCAAGGTCATTCACGGTCAGCATTCTCAAACGCATGGATATTCAAAAACGGTGCCAAGAACTGAAGCATTACCATGATTAGCATTAAGAGATTTTAAAGTTTTCAATAACAAGTGCATGATACAAGCAAGCATTTCGCTCCTTATCTCCCTCTCGCCGTCTCCCCGTCTCCCCGTCTCGGCTCACCTTCCGGATCCCCTTTCCAGGGTTTCAAGGTACAATATACCTACAGTATGCTATCTCTGACCGGAGAATATTAATACATATGTGTTGGTGATATCTGACAGAGTCGCAAAAGGGTGAGACTAATAGTGGACTCAAAGTCGGACGAGGTGGGCGGTAATTACGGTCCACTACGGCACGTATAACCTTGGCATGTCGAGGATCAATCAGTTGAGAGAACAACACCAGCTCACGGGTCGTGGAATTACAGTACAATTGTAGTGGTGGGTACTTTGACTTTTCTCCTTCTTGGTCTTCGTCTCACAATACTCCGTACGTACAGTAATTACTCACATAGATAGATACGGATACGTGGGAACAGATCACAAGCAAGTGCAAAAGGTTCAGGGTTGGCATACGAGGAACGACCCCTGCCACTTTGACAGTGGTCAAACCCCTTGCAAGTTAGTATCGGTCGGTAGTTGATGGATCGATCCCTGCAAGACAAGACTGGTTCCGTTCGGTTGGCGGGAGGCTTTGATACCGATCCAAAGCTCTGGTTAGATTAAAGCCATGGGCTGGAATCAGAGCCCGTTTCTTCTTGTTCCTTTTCTCTCCCCCCCTCTCTCTCTCTCTCTCCTCTCGTCATGATCCTTGATGCATGGGGCTGTATTGCATATACTACCACTGCAACTGCAAGCCCCTCAGAGATAGGGCGGTCTGCTGGGATCCTTCATCTGAATCGTATGATCGTATCTAGATAACGAGTCTTGAGCAGATGGCATTGTGGGTTAGGTTCGTGACCGGGAGCAGATGAAGCAGGGGGGCGCTGCAGATCTCTGTCGCTTTGACCTCTTGTTGGGAACCTGGTCAAGCTGGAGAGATTACGACAGTCCAAGGACATCAGATCCCTGAATCCAATGAACGACGAGGGGCCCGGGGAAACGAGGCTGACGGAGTATGAGTTCCTGGCGATGAGGAGGGTAAAGAGATAACATTTAAGAGATGCAGCTCTTGAAGTGCATACCTAGGCTACTAGGCTAGGCTATTGTGCGCTTGATTGACGCTGTGCAAAACTCGGATTTGTCGTGCCTTTTTTTCTTCTTCTTTTCTTTTTTGATTCGTCAGCTTGAGTTGAAGCCCTTGCATGTTTCTTTTTGACTTGTCTCTGGAATTCCGGTTTCAGGAGATTAGATTGTTGGTTGGGCCCCGGGGAAGTCTGGGTATCTTTATTCCCGATGGGTCTGACAAGTTGTTTTGGTCCAAGGTGTAATAATATAATCTGCATATGTACATACATGCATCGTGAGATCTCCGTACCGGTCTGTACTCCGTAGAGTCCAACTATATTGGAGGTCATGTGCGCAAGGCACCTCGATAGGTAGTTAGGCTGAGACCGGTGATGAAAGAAAGGACGAGACATGCATAGAAGTATCAGTACTCGGCATGAATCATTTGTTCTTTTTCGTATCGGTGCACATGACTTGTTACTGTCTCCTTGCATCACTCTCCCATCGGTCTGTCATGTCATTCATGAGTGAGTGGCATTGGGGCAAAATATGGCGACAGTGACTTTCTTTTCACTTCCGAGTCGGTTACCCTTTACCTCAGTGTCCGTCCTCAGTCGTACTGGGTCAATCATAGCCATCTGCGTGATTATGACGAGACAAGAGCGCGGTATGCGTAACAAGCAAAAGCAACAAGTCACTCACGGGGAAGAGTTGCACAACGGCCAAGTGATCGCCGTGGCCTCATAAACCTGAATTCTCGAACCGTCCTGTTGATCTTTTTGACAGCCTCGTATGAGTTGTCGCTCTGTCGCTTTCGATTCAGGAGAGAAATGATCCATGTTGTCGATCTCTCACTGACAGGATATTGCATGTCAGGTACGGATACAGTCTAGACAGTCGATAAGTCAGTTCTGTCAGTGAAGTACACTCACAGTGCGTATACATGGATGCATGCATAGAATTCATTCATGCGTCTGTTGACATTTTGCTTTGCTTTGTCGTTTGCCTTGCCATGTCATTTTGTGGCTTTTGTTTTCAGCTTGTCGCACGTAATATGTATAGCCTCACCTGACGATCACTCCCTGAATAGACACTTTAAAGGAGGCGATGAGACAGTGTCTGAGTGCTTTGCTTTTTTTCTTTGGCCCCTCAAACAAACTTGAAAGTGACTCTTGTGGCCAAGAATACTTGCTTTTTCCACTTGGTCACCGCATTCCAACGGCGAGTTCATGCATGTTCAAGGAGGTGCCGACGTCGGCGGAGAATGACGAACAGATCGAATCGAATCGAATCGACTAGAATCGGATCAGATCGAATTCTTTGGGTCTTGGGATTCCAAGATTGACCATTCTCGATGGTATTGCTTGGAAGAGGGGGAGGGTCTAACCTAGTAGTGAGTGTATATGTGTGTATTACTGTACTTGCAATTACAGGAATAGGGTAGGCGAACGAGATACACCAGTTTACCAAGAGACAGTAATCAAACCCTTTTTTACAATTGAATTAAATATATATTTAGAGAATTATTTCCGAATAGTTGATTGACAAGCTGCCTGTCTGCCTGTTTGGCGAGGTAAATTCCTATTCCTGCTCAGCTTGTACGTATAAGTCGTACAGATGGTGCAGTCTCTAACGGTTGCAAGCCCCGTTGGCTCAGTGGTAAAGCGTATCACTAGTAAAATAACACGACATGATAAGATCACTGGTTCGATTCCAGTACGGGGCAAATCAATTTCGTTTTTTGCCCTCGATGCTCGCTCATTCTTTGAGCATTCCAAACAGACTGACTGACTGACTCTATGACGAAACCAGACACATCAATAGAGAGATGTGATAATAAATCATGAGGTGGGACTGAAAGTCTTGCTTCCTTGCGGGCTTCTGTCTGTCGAGAGGATCTCAGCTGCACGACATGGAGTTGAGACATCGGTCGGTGATCCTCAAGCGATAGGCTATTTTACGACTCCAAGAGATCCAGTTGATAAATCACATACTTGATCTCTGATGCTAGTGCGTCAATTTAGACTATCAGTCTGCTGAATGATCGATCCATCAAGATACATCTCCAGCTGTTGGCAGTAAACACGCACGCACGACATTGAAACTCTACGATGAATGTAAGTAAGTACGTAGGTATAACCGCCATTTCCAAACTGTACGTACTGTAGAACTTGGAAGCATGCCCAGAAGCAGCCAGATGGCTATCATCGGTTCGCTTAGACCTTCACCGGTCGCTCAAAACTCAAAAGCCTCACAGGATCATCCGTCAGCCCTCCAGACCGCGGAATACTCTTTTCAGCGACGCATCCATGATCACGATGATCCCCCCCTCGGCCTCCCTTCGTGTGTGCAAATATTGGGCATTGAGCATTCACCGGTTGGGCTGGCCGCCAATAGCTGTGGTTGATGCTCAAAAGGATCTGCAGGGCTTTTCGGTTCTAGAGACAAAAAGAAAAGAAGGACTTCGGATTTCCATATTCGTTCTCACCGCGGCGGGTATCCTGTCTTGTTTGGTCGCTAGTAGGTTTCACCACCCGTGATATTTGCTTTTCGCTCGTGGTCTAGAACACTTATCCCACACGAGATAATCTCGAGGTTGGGCAACAACTTGGGTTTATTGTTAAGGCGGGTAACAATTTCAGAATTCTCTTAGATTTGCCGGCAGTCGCGCGCCTAAGCAACCAATGCACAGGTTATGTGCTGTGCTGAGAGGGCCCCGGATGAGGAGGACAGACTGTCCTAGACGTGCCCCTTGGCCTGCGAGAAGGGGGGCGAGGAACCGAGAGCGAGGTCCTGCTGAGCTGAGGGACGCACCTGGAGCGAGCACATTCATCAGCCCCGACGAAAGCTTGCCCATGCTGGTATGAAAGCAACCCAGAAGCCTCGCATCTGTGGGTTGGCAGCAATGTCCTGTATCTGGCCTGATAACAAGCGTCACAATGCACAAGACGTGATGTAAAGATATACTCTTATAGTTAAATTCAAACGCTTCAATGCTTTCTATACTATCCCAAGCACCATTTTGAGCACAAGCTTGCCATCAAAGACGTATATCGACTAGTAAACTTCAAGGACGTATCGTCCCTCCTCCTTGAGCTTCTCAATCTCTTTGCGAGGATCAATCTTCTTGCCAGCAGCCTTGGCCTCGTGAGCGATAGCCTCCTCGAGCACCTTGGTCACATCAGGTACAGGCCACGTAGGACCGCAGAGGTAGAAGCTACCCTCGTCCTGGATATAGGCCTTTGCGATCTCCTTGAGCGTTTGACGCATGCGGTCCTGAATGTAAATCTTCTGAGGCTGGTCACGAGAGAAGGCAGATCCGATAAGAGTGACAACACCAGCGGCCAGATAGGCCTCCCATTCCTCACCATAGAGGTACTCCTCACGCTGGTGGCGGGATCCAAGGTACAAGAGGATGGAGCCGATCTCCTTACCCTGAGCCTTCTGCATGGCGCGGTACTGGACAAAGGCACGGAAAGGAGCAAGGCCCGTTCCGAGACCAGCCATGATGAGAGGCGCAGTGTCCTTGGTGGGAAGCTTCATGACGGAAGGCTTGACTGAAGCAGTGACCTTGGCACCAACTGGGAGACGGCTGAGGTAGCGGGTAGCATGTCCGTAACGGGTACGGCCACGAGGATCAACCCAGTCAACTACGACAATCATGAGAGAAACTGAGTTGGGGGTAACAGCCTGAGCAGAGGCGATAGAGTACTCTCGGCGCTTCGCAGGGCTGACAATCTTGATGAGGTCGTGGAAGCTTGGGCGAGCTGACTTGAACTCCTCAAGAATGTCAACATAGGTAGCGGTATCGACCTCAGCGCGGCGCTTCAGATCCTCAGCACCAGCGGCGCTGGCGAGAGCCTCAAGCTTCTGCTTCTCGGTCTCATCGGTAGCAAACTCAGCAAGGGCCTCGTAGAAGCGCTTGGGAGGCTTGCCAAGAATATCGACGTTCTGAACAAGGGCCTGGAAGACAGTACGGGTCTCGAGGAGAGCAGGATCCTCGCGGGCAGGAACCTGGACGAGCTCGGCAGGGTTGAGGCCATAAAACTCGATGAACTGGTTGACCTCTTCCTCGTCGTTCTCGGCGTGAATACCTAGAGCCTCACCGATCTTGTAGGTCAGACCGGAGTCACCAAGATCAAATTCGATGTGGAAGATGTTGCGGTCGTAGTCTTGAGGAGTAAGTCGACGATTCTCCTTGACAGTGATGGTGGAGGTCTTGACAGACAACTCGGGTCGCAGAACGTTCTTGGTACCGTAAGCCTCCTTGAAAGCAAGGGACTTGGCAGCAGCCTGCCAGTCATGGAGCTCGAAAGTCTCCTCAGCTTCCTCCTTGTCGTGGACGACGAAGCTGTTGCTCTGGATGGTAGCAGGAAGATTGGGGTCAACAAAGTCGGCATCAACCTCAGCCCAGGTGGAGGGGACCTCGAAATGACGGAAGCAAAGGCCAACAGCATCCATGGACTCCTCCAGGGTAGGAGGGTGGCCTTCGGCGAGGATATGCTTGGCGATATCCTCGGGGGTAAAGTCAGGAACAGCAACCTTCAGGAAGGACAGCTCGAGTAGCAGTTTGGAGAAGAGAGGGTCCTTCTCGAAAGCGGGGGAATAAGAAGAGTCGAGGATGAAGAGCTCAGCCGCCTTCTCCCGGAGTCCCTTTCGGAATGCGAGAGGGAGACGCTTCTCGACCTCATCATCCTTGAAGTTGGAGAGCTTCACAATGACATTGCCACCCTCGACGAGACCCTTGAGGACATCAACCTCTTTGAGAATCTTCTCGTCACCGACGACAATAGTATTGGCGTCGTTAATGTCGTAAGGAGCCTCAAGGGCCTTCTTGGAGGCTCGAAGGTCACTTCGAACGAGACCACCTTGGGTGAGATTGTCGAAGATCTCGTTAACATAAACGTTGGAGGTGGATTCTTTGGAGAGCAGGTTGCCAATGACACTGGAAGAGTTGAGAGCAGATGAGTTGTCGAGGTCCCAGAAGGTGAACTGCTGAGCCTGGACGAGAGAAGGCAACTTCTTGGCCTCGCCCTCGTTGCCAAAGATCTTGTGGAGAGTGTTGACCAGACCCTGAGGAGTGAAAGTCTGAGCAGGGGTGTACTTGATGTCAAGAACCGCAGGTTCGGTGTCAAATTTACCCGAGAAAGTGATAGCAGTCAGGGCATCACTGTAGAGAGCAGACTGGGTAGCCTCATCCTCAACAGCGAGTTCGTCTTTGACCTGACCAAGGACAGCGATTGTACGAGCAGAAGCAGGGATGGCCTTGATGAAAGCCTCCTCAATGAAGGGGCGGTAGACTCGCACGTTGATGACACCAACCTTGGCGCCATCAGCAGAGAGCTTGGCTAGAACCTCCTTGGCCACCTGTGACTCAACGCTGCCGAAAGCAACGAGAACGACGTCAGGGGACTCATGACCGTGGTACTCAAAAGGCTCATAGACGGTGCCGAGCTCATCGTTGAAGAGCTTGAGAAGCTCAACAACCTTACCGGCGGTGTCAAGACGAGTGTTGAGCTTGCCAGCCTCGGCAGAGAGCTTGCTGTACAGATCGGCGACACCGTTCTCGCTCAAAGCATCAACGACACGGAGAGTCTCACGAGCGACGCGGACGCCGTCATAGATGTGAAGAGTAGGAAGGAGAGTAGCCAAGAGAGTGGCAAAGATGGACATGTGCTGAGCCTCATAGGTGGAGGTGCTGGCAACAAGTCCAAGACCAAGGTCCTCTGCAAGGCGCAGCGCAGAGTCGTAGTTGGAGATCAGACCCTTGCTATCGGAATAATCGAGAGCGGCGACGTGGGCGACGAAGGGGCTGGAAACGCCGTAGAGGAGAGAGAGCTGGTCGAGAGTTCCGCGCAGTTGCTGAAGGCTGCCTGAGGGCGCAACCAGGGACTGGGGAATGTGACGCTTGGAGACATCGAAGTCGGGCGAGAAGATGTAGCCCAGAGCGAGAGCGCCCGCGCCAATTCGAGTCTGGAGAGGCAGAACCTCGGTGGAGTATCCGTGGATGTTCTTCTCATTCTTGGAAGCCCACTCCTTGAGTGCGATATCGAGGTCGAAGGTCTCGGGAGAGTAAGAGAAGATCTTATCGGACAGCTTGTAGGCAATCTGCTGAACGAGGAGCTGGGCGGTCACATAAGTCGGGCCAGAGATTGATGACAGAGGAACCTGCTGGCCGAAAGGGAGACTGGACGATAACTTGTTGAACTCTGCCGAGTTGGTCTTGGCCACAGGGGCGGATTCTTGGTGAGGCATCTTGAGAGTCTTTGAGGCCAATGAAGGGAAAGAACAAAACCCCGCGGTTGACTATTGACTTGATAGTCAAAAGAGATGGTCTACCAAGCTGAAACTCAAGTCGCTCGCTCTGAAGCGAGATGAGATACTTTCAGGGTGATGAGGACTGAAGAAGAGAGAGGAAGAGGAGGAGGAGAAAGGACGGAGGCAAAAGAGAGGCAAAAGAACCCTTCAAGAGGCGACTCAACGGAGTAACCGTAGGGAAAGCCATTGGCGCCGATTCACTCTGTTTTCCCCTGTCTCTGCCCTTGAATTGGACGGATCTTGCTCGGTCTTGAGAATTGTTGATGCTTCGACAGAATCACGCAATTGAACTAGGCCGACTTCGGAAAGGACTTTGATGTTGCAAGATGGGAAAGTGGGGTGACAAAAATAGCAGCAGCAGGTTATGTTACCATCTCTGCTCCGAGTGGTCATTAATTTATTCACTACCCCACATGACAGACTGGCTCCCAATGGAGACCCCGAAATTCCGATCCCTCCTGCCGGGGACAACTTTTTTTTCTAGCGGCCCCGATGGTCCGACCGGCAGTCGGCGATCTCGCGGTTGTCGTTCTTTGCTTGACCATTGACCATAATAGGTAAGCTTCGGAGGTAACACCAAGACTTTACTGAGTGTCAAGATCCAATCAATTGACGGTGTTTAGTATTGCTTATTATACTACTACCTAATGTACGCATATTTTAGTTGACGAGAGTGTGGCAGAGAGCGATATTAGTTGACTTGATGAGTCAGCTTGACAACATAACTAGAGGGCTGTTTCTACTCCTAAACAGACATATCTCATCCATCACTCGAAATTTTTTATTATTTTTAGAAAGCTACTAGCATGTGATGAATGTGAGGCTTCATGTCATATTTGTGCAGTTCGGTGGTGCTAAAACGAGCTGCTATAAACGTGTATTTCGCATCGACGATAGCGACCCAAGTGCTTATCCTTACATGCCTACCTTAATGAATATAGATATTAGATCAGCGATCTTTATGCAGATACCAGCATAAGCAAAAGACTGAATAGTACGTCATTTCCAAGGTTTCGGCCTGTCCGGGAGATATAGTTATTCAAATGTTGTCCACTGATAAAATCGAAGACACCGAAATGCCTCGCCATCGTGACGGTGACATACCTTTTCACACTGCGAGAAAGGACAAAATAAGGCATTACATTAAAGCTGTGGATTGATTCGCCTATCGATCACATATTTCATAGCACATGGATAGCGCGGGCCCCACGAATCTACCAATATCCTTCTATAAATATCAAACACCATTATTAACAATATATAAACCAGCGACTGTCGTACATTCCACTTGTTACTGGCTAAGTGGAACACTCTTGGTCATGATATAGATCCGAGTCATCGCGTCTATCATTGTGTCTTTTCATGTCTGTGATTCAGCTAAGAGGAATTTGCCAAGTCATGAATGTTTGCGAGTTGTGCCACATCGTGAAATGACGCCCGCACGTTAGTTAATGCCAGTGACTAACTATGAAGTACTCATGTAGCAACAAGCTTGGCAAAATTCCGAGTCATGATCTAGATTAAAGGGCATTTGCCACTGAATTCCATTGTATGGCTTGGCACACATTCTACAGCTGCTGTTGCTGTTTAGGTATTTTGATGGCCGGTTTCATGTTTGGTCACTTACAAACCGTGTATTGTTGGTAACTTGACGGGAGATACGCATACTCTCGTGCACCTGCGGTGAGCGTGTCATGTTATCTGACATATTTGGGCCATCTGGACTACCTGGCAATGATCTTCAGATGACAACCGTTCATGACGTACCTATATCAGGTAAGAGAACATAATTTCTGGGTTTGCTCAAGACCTTTTAGATCTTGGGGCTTTACCTACATGAGTTAGAACCGAATCGGCGATATAACGAATACTAAAGACTAGTGCTAAGGGTCTGATCATTAATGCCTCCTGTGATGAAGTCAAATGTTTGCCATAAACTTAATCTTGGCATCTATAGTTATTTGCATTACGCAAGAGGCGAAATATCATAGTAAAAGAGAGCTACACCCGCTAGCTTCAATGCCTACTCAAATACGTCGCATGGAGATGGAATTCGCCGAAGTTCAGGTGCTAAAACACTCATATTTCATGTTTAAACCTACGATGATTATCGGCAGCGTCAAACCGTGTCGACAAGACAATCCGGCTTCGAATTGTGGAGTACCCGGAGAATTTTAATCCAGTGCTCAGGGTCCTGTATGCGTCATGGTCTGGGTAGAGGAATGCGGCTTGTATGTCTGGACCAGACTACTGGGAAGTTAGATCATTTCCGGGCTACATCCTCAGACATCATTGGCCACTACCAAATTCCTTCACATAGGTCAAAGTACGACTCATGAGATGGATCGTCATCGCATCTCCAGATCCGTCTATCGAGGCATGGGCCAGCTAGCCCTCTCTGAGCTTGACTAGATGGCCACTGCGAAGCCATCGCGTGGTTTTCCATCGCTCCCTTGCCTATACGGGCAACCATCCGCCCGTTGATGTCTGGCCAGAGCTATGGCCACGCGGCGCCTCCATTCTCTGGCTTCTGAATTCATTGTTCCTGCGTCAAACTGGGTCTGGGTGGCGGCATATCCGGTATTTGGCTACGATGAGGCGCTTGCTTAATCGTGGATCTGGTCATGACAATGATGCCTCTTCAGGGTCTCGTCCGTTTGGCCCCAGGAACCTGGTATGATGGCATAGAATCATGGTTCACGCGAGAAGAGGCTTCTAGTGCAATCCCTGATTCGTACTTAAGCCTGAAACAAGAACTTCTGGAGTGAACTTGTCCTCGTTTCATAACCAACACTTTCATTCATTATCAAAATATTCTCTCTTCCCACCTCTTGTCTCTCTTTCCATTAATCTTCACACCATCCTTTGAACCATGGTTCAACTTAAGACTTTCGCAGTTATTGCTACTACCCTCCTTGGCTGTTGTCTAACAGCACCTACAACTCCTTCTGGTGTCGACAGTACAATCCCTGGCAGCTACATCATTACCCTCAAGTCTGAGATCAAGGCCCCTGCGGTAGAGGCTCATATGAAATGGGTTGATGGCGTTCACAAGCGAAGTGTCGAGAAGCGTGATGGCGACAATGGCGTTGAGAAGACATTTGAGACCGAGGCTGGTTTTCACGGATACTCTGGTACATTCGACGACGAGACGGTAAAGCAGATTAAGAAGAGCCCCGAGGTAAGATATCTAAACCACAGCAACGTGCTTGATGTCTAACAACTGAAATAGGTCGTCCGTGTTGAGCCTGACCGTAGAGTCAAGTTGACATGGGGCGCTGTCAAGCGTCAAGAACAACCCGTGGAACCAGCACCACCAGCAGAAACGACAAGTCAAGAAGGCGAGGGCACTGAAGACGAGGGTGAGGATGATCAGCTTGAGAAGAGAAGCGAAATCAACCAGAAGTCAAGCACATGGGGCCTCGGAACCATCTCACACCGCAACAAGGGCTTCCAGAACTATCTCTACAACGAGCAAAGCGGTTCCGACTCGTTTGCCTACCTTGTTGATAGCGGTGTCCGTACCACCCACCAGGAGTTCCAAGGCCGGGCCAAGAATGGCTGGACAGCCTTCCGAAAAGATTATGTTGACCGACTGGGTCATGGCACTCATGTTGCTGGAACCATTGCTGGAAAGACCTTCGGAGTCGCTAAGAAGGCCAAGATCATTTCTGTCAAAGTCTTTCAGGGCGACTCTGCAGATCTTTCCGTCATTCTCAACGGCATTGAGTGGGCCGTCAACGATGTCATCAAGAAGAAAAGACAAGAGTTCTCCGTGATCAACCTCTCTCTTGGTATCGACGGTGTATCCGGGGCGTTCAACGACATTATCAAGAATGCTGCCAAGTCCGGAGTCATATTTGTGGTCGCCGCCGGAAACCAGGGAACAAATGCCAATACAAAATCTCCAGCTTCAGCTCCTCAGGCCATTACTGTTGGAGCCATTGACAAGAACTGGAAAATCCCCAGCTGGTCCAACTACGGTAGCGCTGTAGACATGATGGCTCCAGGTGTCGATGTAGTTTCTGCCTCGTGGCTCAGCGACAACGGCACCTACATTGAGAGCGGCACCTCGATGGCCACTCCACATGTTTCTGGTCTTGTGCTGTACGCGCAGTCCGTGTACGGCATTACTGGCGTTGACACCACAACCAAATACATCAAGAAGTACGCTACCAGCAATAAGGTCGTCGGTAGCCGCCGAGGCTCACCAAACCTGATCGCCAACAACAACAACTTTGCTCAAAGCAGATGATTCTCGATTTACTTAGCCTGAGTTCGACTAAAATAAGAAACTGCGGACAGGGGGGATGATCAAGCAAGGCGTTTGGGATTGAGAATAAGCATACACGGGATAGCGATTGTTTTGTTTTCACATAGACTTTCATTCGATCTTTACCAATATATACATCAATACCAGCTATTTTGACTTGGGAGTTTCGATGAACTTTCCCCTGTGATATCTAACCTCACTAGACTTGTTATTGAAGTTTTGAGAGTTTAAATTTCTCGATGACCAGACTCCATAGGCGATACAGTCTTACTTATTCTCGGGTTGAGTTAGTTGCTCCTCGTTCGATATCCCACTTGAGCATAGATGGACACAAATGGTGATGAAGTCCGTGTTCATCAAGAATGTTCTTTCTTGCCACCTAAGTTTATTCAACTTTGGCGCGTGTTTATCGTCGAGAAGCATGGCAATGGCGTGTATATGTCGATCTTTCCAGCCTCACCAGATCTGAGAGAAGCACCAAGAAGGTTAGCTTTAACCAATGAAAAGTGGACCAACTCTCTTTAAGTATCTTGGATAATTAGAGACTGTCACGGCAGACATTTCTGGTTCGCGCAAGGGATCAGATATAAAGGATGATTTTGAAGAGGGAAATTGCATGCAGGGTCGAAATCGTTGTAGAGACATGACTACAAGTGAAGGGAGGTCCAGCAGCTTACACCGAAAAGTGGGCGGAGCGGGCACTATACTAATTTGCGTTAGAGCAACGCCAGACCTGCACGGTTAATTGAACCCCTGCTTGGTGCTTGGTGCTTGGATCTTGAATAGATAAGGTACCCTCGGGGTAAGGAAAAACAGCGGAACGGCTTACACCAAAAATCGCTGAACTCCCACCAAAGCCCGTCCGCTGTATTTCCTCACCCCCTAGGGTACCTACCTCGAAGATGCGTTCTTTCTGAGGAAGACCGCAGTAAAATTTACAGCTCTACTCGCACTAATATGTGCTAAGATAAGTAAGCACACCTATATTTCCTCTGTAATCTGCGAATCTTTAATTGGTTCTTGATATTTGCAATAGCATCTGGAAATATTCATGAGGTTAGCGAAACACGGATTTAGCACTAGATCCTAAATCCGTGGCCGGCCATGGAGTTATCAAGTATTACAAAACTCTTCAAGTCGCCATCTGAAAGTAACCCTATCTCATACATCTGTCGGTACTCGCCACAGGACCAACCGTGGTATAAGTATCTCAGGTGACCGCTCACACTTTTACCTCGATTCCGTTTCAAAGTGCTGATTCTCGAGTTTCTTCAACTTTTCACTTACGGCCTGAAAAAAAATCAACCACTCTCGAATATCATGCATCTCATCCTTACTGGAGCCACTGGCCTCGTTGGCTCTGGCATGCTTGACGCTATGCTCAAGTCGAAAGACATCACCAAGATTTCAATACTGAGCCGCAGACCAGTGCCGATGGCAGCAGGTGATCCCAGAGTCAATGTTATCACTCATAATGACTTTACAAAATACAACTCAGAAGTCCTTGATCAAATTCAAGGCGCAAACGGTGTAGTTTGGGCATTGGGTATCAGCCAGCTCAAGGTGACAAAAAAGAGTAAGTTTGCGTTCAATTGCTCGTGGCCCAAGTTTGTATAAGCTGACAGGGTGCGGCAAAGCGAATACGTCACCATCACCAGAGACTTTCCAGTTGCGGCTGCGAAAGCCTTTTCCAAGATATTACCTAACAATGAGCCTTTCCGATTCATATACGTTTCTGGCCATGGAGCTACCCTTGAGCCGACTTCATTTACACCCATCTTCGGTCGTGTGAAAGGCGAGGCTGAGAGGGCACTCTCTGAGCTACATGTGCCGACAAAATTCCACGTTGAGTCTGTACGCCCTGCTGGAGTAGATGCCACGAATCATGAGGCCATCAAGCCATACATTCCTAACCCTGGTATGCTCTATAACGCTATGTATTTGTTCATGGGTCCCCTCATGAGAACCGTACTTCAATCTTTGCATAGCCCAACGGAGAAACTTGGCCCTTTTCTCATGAATATGGCGATTGGCAAGTATGACAAACAGTTGGAAGCCGGTGGAAACGACATCTCCAGTATCAACGGTTCGAGGATACTGGAAAATGCAGCGTTCCGAAAGTTGTATGAGCAATGACAAATCCTTGCAACGATAGAGAGTTGTTCTGCAGTGGAACTTTCAAAATGGGCATATAACGGCTACGGTAAAAAGGATCCTATAGATAAAGCTTCATATCTGTGGTCGCTGAATACTGCTATATAATGCACTTGTTTTACAGCATTAAGTGTTAGCATACACGCCCTGTACAGTACAATGTTTTTTTTTTTATTACCGCAGCTGGCATTCGTCGGGAGCCTAGAAAAGTCTAGAACTTAGAAGCAACAGAGGCAGGAAACGGGGAGGTCGGCTTTATTAACTACCTACCTTACCTAGATAAGACTAGGCTCGTCAAGCCTCCGCCTCGATTGTATATCTCTCGTGTCCCTATTTGTTGCCAGTATTTAGTCAGGGCTTGGTCTTGTAATTCTATTCTTTTTGCCTCTGTTCCCTCCATTTTTGTTTCACGTTCTTGGCCCTCTCTGATGGTGCATCGCTAGAGGTACACTTGTGCCTCACAGCGACTGACATTTCTTTATAAGACTTACCTTCCATACCTACGCTGAGATCCGAACTTCTGAAGCAAGTAATTTTGTTTATATGAAGGTACCTACCTTTGCAGTTGCAGTTTCTAGGTATGCCAAGCATTCTCCTTAAGACGGATTACCTCTAGAGAGGCTAAGCCTTTTGCTCATCGGCACTTTCCCTGTCATGATGTTCTTGGCCTGAGTCATCACATTTATTCCTCACACATCGGCGTCCAACGAAAGAGTCACTGAATTCAAAAACCTTGATCATTTGTTTATCTCACCTATGCTGTTCAACTAACGATCTTGATAATTTCAACGCTACAACGCCGGGTATAAAAACTTCGCTCATGGCGCATTCCTAAACCTTGTTGGAGGCATCCTTCTCGCTCTGATCAGTCTCTCGGGCCTCTTGCTCGACAACTTCAGGCGGATCCTCGATCTTGGTCATCTTATAGATGATCATACTTGCGAACAAATCACCGGAAACGTTGACAGCGGTACGGAAGCGGTCGAGGAACCAATCAATAGCCACGATGACAGCATACATGTTGGTGACGTCGACATTGACGGAACGAGCAATCATGACTGAAAGAACAAGCGAGGCCGAGGGAATCGGAGACACACCGATGGATGCCAACGTTGACAGCAGTGCAATGATGACATAGTCGGCAGGGCCCAGGGTCGTGCCTTGCGTCGCAGCCATGAAGGTAACGGCAGCAGGAAGATAGATGGCGGTGCTGTTACTAGGTTAGTCTTGCACTATGGGGATTATGAGGTAGTAACTTACCCGTCCATGTTGATCAGACAGCCTAGAGGACAAGAGAATTTGTAGATGGTGGAAGGAATACCACGGTCCTTGGCGCATCGAAGAGTGACCGACAAAGTGGCAGCAGACGAAGCAGTTCCCCAGGCAGTGATCCAGGCAGGAGATATCTTGATCCAGTACGAGTAGGCATTCATCCTGGTGAAGGCGAAGAATATGATGGGCACGATGATCAGGATGTGGATGAGCATGGTGGACAGGGTGGCACCAATGAGAAGACCCAGATTCTTGCCGATCTCGCCAATGTCAAGCTTCATCAGGTTGGGCAAAATCAGGAAGAAGACACCGATAGGGGCCACCGCGATGAGGAACTTGATGATCTTAGTGATCATACGCTCAATCTCCTCGGTAACGCGAGCGATGGGCGAGCGAGGGGATTCAATGAGATATCCGACGATGATGGCAGTGATGATGACTGCCAGTAACTCGTCTTCGGCCAATGCCTTGACCACATTCGATGGGATTAAAGAGAAGAACATATCATGTACAACCACGGGGATGCTGCGATCATTTTCCTCGAACTTTTCCTTTTCTTTTTCATCAAGCGGGGTAGTGACGACGACCGAGTACTGTTTGCTCCAGACGAGGCCCATCATGATACAAGACAGTGTGATGGATACGAGAGTGGTGATGATGTAGTATCCGACAGTCCATCGAGCGAGAAGAGAACCCCCGTTGCTCATCTCGCGGAGTCTGGTCACAGCGAGCAACATAGAGCAGACGATCAAGGGAAGGACTGCAACTGGTCAGCGGCTGACTCTTGGTAGAAGAAGCTATTGCTAGCTTCAAGGCTACAGGAAACTTACCAACTGCCTTAAGGGCTCTTAGCCACATGTTGCCAATGATACCGACAAGGATGGGAGCAGCCTCCGGAATATTGTCGACCTGGGTAGCGACGACCACGCCGATGGCGATAGCGAACAGGGCAGCCACGATGATTTGAAGAGCTGAGCCGGGTTCTTTGAAACTATGCCACCACGGCTTCTTTACAATCTCTTCCTGGGCATGGTCGTGAGGAATGTCGCTGCTGGAGTTGGTAGGCACCTGTACCGGGTGTGAGGAGACATCCTTGAACTCATCTTTGGTGGCCATTGCAAGAACAGCAAGCCTAGCTTGAGTTTCAAAGACTAAAGACAAGACAGGACCGTGGAGAAGCTTTTGCAAGAGATGGAATTGAGAAGGGGACTGGCACTACAATTCCTGGTCAACCTCAAGAGCATACCTCAGCTTTTATACCTCATGGCACTCTCTATCGCCAAGCCAAGCTGACTACATGGGAGCAGACGTTATGGAGCATCAAGAGATTCTGTCAGGAGAGTTACACCGGTGCATGGATGAAGTGCCCAGAGAATCGCGTGCCGAAACCAGCAAAGATGCGACACATCCAAAGAAACACTCGAGCTTGGCCTGGCTAAGAAGAGAAGGTGAGAATTACGAATTTCATTCTCCATCGCCAAGACAGCTAACCTCAACTCCTTGGTCTTGATAACCTGGTACCTCGGGTAAGCCGACTCAGAGTCAATTGTTGGCAGACATTGTGGAGAAGACCAAGCAGTACTGATTGATTGAGAGTTAGCATTTGCCCGAGGAGGCGACGATGCCAAGAGAAAGTGCAAGCGGACGAGTTGCTCGAAAGAAGAGCCAAGAGAGCCAAGAAGTCGAGGCACTATTCCAGCCCATAACATGTTGTACATTCTCCCCAAGCCAAGCCGCCACACACGACAGAGTACCATGCATTACTAGGGTGAACCCCATGCCGCTGAGATGGGGATTGCACAGACGGGGCATGAGTGTTGGTGTTATCTGGCCAAGCACGAAGTACATTCTAAGATGTTGCATGTTTTACGAAATACCAAGAGTGATAACGCAGTGCCGAGACTTGCTCAAGTCCCGCGTATCTCAACCAGAGATAAGGTGCCAGGGATCTATCTGGCTCAGTGGTTGATGCTGGAGATAACAATCATCCAACAATCATAGCTTACTACGTGAAGCAACATCACGTCAATCAACAAACCACCAGAGGCGGGTGAGCGATGTGGCGTGCTTAGGCTACTCGACCGCGATACTATAAACGCTGGATGACTAACGGCATTACCTGGTGGCTTAACTCAATTCTCGTACCTTAAGCGGTAAATGATCTGTCTCACCATCATGCACTCTTTGGACAAGAGCACACCACGTTTAATGATTTGAGCAACGGCGTTGTCAATACAGGGCTACGGTACTCTTGCTCCCGAAGCACCCCCTCACCAATACTGAATCAGCGGTCTCCAACAAGCCCGAGAATGGCAGAATGGATTTCACGTACGTCTCCACCTCAGGAGTTTAAGCAAGGGTCTCGGAGTGCCTGTCAAGCCTGTTCATGTTTCCCCCAGCCGGGGATGGAACTCTGAGCTGAACCCTGGCCTCGTTTCCCTTGCTGCCAAATTTGGGGGTTGTTCTCCGTGGTTTTTGCTCCAGCCGCGCTATTCTGGAGTCCATTGGGAGATTGTTCAGGAAGTCTCTGATTCCCCTGGCGGCTAATTTTTGGCCGGACTTCCTCACCAGCTATCGAATAACTATCTCTCAGAATCACAGTGCAATAGGCTCTTGTGGATATATCCTGTGCCCCGTTCTCTTGGCTGACCGTGTCTTGGATCATGTGGACGATTGCTACGTTCCATCGAGGATCCATGCCACCCATTGCCTCGGAACGATCTCATGCAAAAGTAAGAATTTCAACTCCTTAATCCAGTTCTAAAACGTACGCTGTAAGGTAATATTGTGATTGTACAGAGGATCGTGTCCTTTTTTCGAAGGCAGCGTCAGGAGATAACCGGGCATGACATCCTTACAATTGCCGCATGAGGCGATTAAGCATAACCGGACTCAGGTTCCGAACGAATCAATCATCGCAGAGGCGGCGGGAGGTAGAAACAGGCAACCTGTATCCTATCCTACGCGCTAAATAGCCTGTTTAGCTTCCGTGCAAACGTTGCTACCCCAAAAATGAAAAGGTTCTGGAAACTTACTCAGAAGAGTCAACTACGCCTGATGTCGACATTTTGGGGGGCACATGTATTTCGGACAATACGACAATGGGCAGTCCTCCTCTCGAGCGGTGCACGCCAACCTCAAGATTCCGATACCTCATTTCGTCTTGCTCCAGCTCAGCGCTGTATTCATCACAACGAGGGATATTTGCGAATGGCTAGACTATGGGTGTTGGGGCCTATCCCTCCATAGCTCAATGTCCGGCCGATGCTACGGCCAACGTTGGACACGGGCCTCTTCACTTTGGAGAAAAAGCGTATTTTCCCAGGCAATTGAAGCGAATATGCCTTCACCCCACAGAGCATCGACTTATTACGTTTGAATATCCACTTGAGCCCACTGAATAGAATAGGTGAATAGGAAGGATGGCTTGACTCATTGTCAAACTCATCCGACCTAAAGCTATGAAATGGCGCATCAGTGCATCCTGTTTGTCTCGGCGAAACATACCTACACTGGGGTACTGACAGACGATGGAGAAAGGCAGCGTGAAGGCATTTGATACGATAGCAAACAGAACAACTTTGAAATTCAGGATCTTGACTGCGGGCGTCAGTGTGCTTGGCGAGTAGTGAGATTGGGAACTGATCATTCCACAAAAGGCATGTGCGAAAGTCTTGGAAAAGTCTTGGGAGACAATTAGATAGAAAGGCTTGGAGGAGGATGGTTGGGGAGTTGGAAAGCTTGGTATTGGGGTCGTGATCGCAGGCCTTCAAATTGCAACGCCAATCCGCTTATACCCGTCTCTGGCCTGTGTCTCTTGCCCCTTCCCCAGACAAAGGCCAAGAAGATAAGATGATGCTGATTGGATCGCCCGCAACGAAGGGAGGTTTCTTGTTCCTTCTTGGATGGCAAGTTGGAACTGTACGTAATGGAATACCAACAATCAGCGACTTCTCCGCAATTTCCTGGAGTTGAGACAAGCTCGGACATGAATGTGGAGGAGAAAGCTTAGGAAAAGCGCCTTTTCGTGTAAGACGAATGTGGGTTGTCGTTTAATTATAAGGTTCTCGTTTACGACAAGGAGGATAACTATGGGCAGTGTGGCAGTCCATTAGGTACTGCTTCTCCGTGATGATTTGCCCAACAAATAGGACTTTTGATGCCCTGGCTAAGGTAGGTTGCTCCCGCCTTGTAACCGGAACTCAGTAACTCCCTACTGATTCCCGTCGAATTCCCTCTCGCCTCTGGCGGATCCATAACCAGACCACGCGAGCTGGCATGGGCTTTGGCCAGGTTGGTACATTGGAGGGAGAAGCCAGCCGACTTGACTGAGGCCCATCCATAACTGCGCTCATTTCAACGTGGACCTGGCAGATCTAGTCGGACCATCCTTTGTCACCATTATTTGACTAGGAGATTCGCGAACAGGTCTTGGCTAAATTCAGGTAGTTTGGCTTCTGCTGTTTTTGTTCGTTTTCCTGAAGGACCGTAATGATTTTCTGTCAAGGGTATCTTCGCCCATTGTCAATCATATGCAGGTGACATGACTAAGGGAGGCATGGTCCCGTTTGTTAAGATATGTGATATATCTCTAGATCACGTTCTCTGGGGGAGAAGATGAGAGAAGCTTCGGGTTACGAGTATATTCTTGGCATAGATTCTATCTCAGTAATACACAGCTGCGAGTATGACAATGGGTACCTAGGTATGTAGGTGAAGAGTTGCCCAGACAATTACGTAGGCTTAATTATCTGTGAACTGGAATTGTCCCCATTATTTTGAAGGTTTTGAGGGGCAACGCACGGGCTGACGGCACAAACGGCGCATTGGACGCTTGACTATTTTGGGATTAGCTCCTGTTTCTCTGCCGTGTACCTAGGTACTTAGGTATTCACCTTGCGCTGCGAGGAGAATGGAAGGTGCAGGCAGTCAAGTTGGTCAATATTGGGCAGGTACTGAATAAAGAAACGAAACAGAAACAGAAACTCACTCGGGTACTAAGACACGGGCTTTTCTTCTCTAACATCACTCTTTTACTCTCACAGCAGTCAACATGGCTTTTGTATGACCAGAACATGGGGCACAACAAGAAACTCGTCGCCGATATTAAATCGCATTCTGGCTGGTGATAAAGCATCATGACGGGAGAGTCATCGTTTGCGACATTTGTGCGGTTTTTGGCCACGACGCAATGCTATTAAATACTGGCCGTGGAAGCGACTCGATACAGCTAGAAGTCATTAACTTTACATTTACAAAACTTAACATCATTGTTTATTCTCTCTTCTTTGGGGGCTCGCAAACGCTTGTGCTGCTCAATCACTCAAGGTGAATACGGAAACTTTCTTCACCAAGCACTTGTCATCCTATATTTCATCGCATCACAACACATAACGCTCAACTGTGAAACACTCCAAAAATGTCGTCCACAGAAACCGTTGTCACGACCTCCTATCTCCTCGGGAACCTGCACTGCCCGACTTGTGTCACTTTGATTCGCTCCCTCTTACACGATGCCTTTGGCAACAATGTACTCTGGGTTTCCCCAAATCTCGTCACATCCGTTGTTACAGTCGAGCACAAAGAGAACTCCTCGGCGTCGGTTGCCAGCATGCAAAGGGTACTTCAAGACGCTGGCTTCGAAGTCTGCGGCCTCAACACAACCGCCAGAACTGCGAATGATCTCCATCGCACCTCCCAGGTTGAAGGGGAGAGTAGCCGCGCCGCCGGGCATTCCGATGGCTGGTTGGATTCCTTCTTTCACTTTTGGCGTCCACAAGTATCACCTCTGGCGATAGAGGCCGCACGTGCTGCTCACCTCGAAAATTGTGAAGCATGTAAATCCGGGAAAATCTCCGGGAAGTCAACATCTGATGATAAGAGAGAACTGGTTCGGGTTTCTTCTGTAGTTTCCGATACCCCTACCAGACGTTCTTCCCTGCCGTATCCCCTCCAAAAGGTGGTCACAGAAACATCACCCACTCCATCATGGCGAGTTACACTCTCTGTTGGCGGCATGACATGTGCTGTTTGTGTCAACACAATCACGCAGGAGATGGAGAAGTATCCCTGGGTTACAAAAGTCGCTGTCAACCTCGTGTCCAACAGTGCAACCATCGAATACACAGATGGTGATCGAGCACAAGAGATTGTTGATGCAGTTGAGGACCTTGGATACGATGCTGCAATCGACGAGGTTGTCAATCTACAAGAGAAAAGGGTTCAGGCTGATGAGCGCGAGGTCGAAGTGAGTGTCGACGGCATATTTTGCCAGCGATGCCCAGAGCGAATCGTCACAACCCTCAAGGCTCTTGCTCCAGGTCGACTTCGAATCTTCCAGGAGCCTACCATTCAGAATCCTATTCTAAGACTCCGATATACACCCGATGCTCCTAGATTTACCATCAGGCAGATCTTGCAAGCCATTGAAGCAGCCGACGACTCTCTCAAAGCCTCCATCTACCACCCCCCCCCCACACTCGAGGAGCGATCTCGAATTATCAGAGCCAAGCATCAGAAAGCTCTGTTGTATCGTGTGATTCTCACCCTCATTTTCGCTGTCCCTACCTTTGTTCTGGGCATAGTTTACATGAGCCTGCTGCCAAACTCCAACCACGAGAAGATGTACCTCATGGCACCTTGGGTTTCCGGACTCAGCCGCCTCGATATTAGTCTTTTCGCGCTTGCTACGCCGGTGTACTTCTTCGCCGCTGATGTGTTTCACGTACGCGCAATCAAAGAAGTTCGAACCATGTGGCGAAGGGAAAGTCGTATGCCCTTAATTCAGCGCTTTTACAGATTTGGTAGCATGAATATGCTTGTTTCACTGGGAACAAGCATAGCCTATTTCTCCTCAGTCGCACAGATGATTGCCGCAGGGGCTTCTCGGAGAGAGCATCATAAATCTAAAGCCGAGATGTATTTTGACTCTGTCGTTTTCCTGACGCTGTTCCTTCTCCTAGGAAGGCTCATCGAGGCGTACAGTAAATCCAAGACTGGCGATGCTGTCGAAATGCTAGGCAAGCTTCGTCCAACGACAGCTCTCCTCTCTGAGAAGGACAAGGCTGGGGGCCAGATCACTAGCACTGTGCCTGTTGATCAACTTGACTCTGGAGACATAATTCGGGTGCCTCATGGCGCATCCCCTGCCGCCGATGGCATTCTCGTCAGCGGAGAGACCAACTTTGACGAATCGAGTCTCACTGGAGAATCTCGACTCATCAAGAAGACTGAAGGAGACCAAATCTTTGCTGGAACAATCAATAAGGCAGCAGCCGTTACCATGCGTGTCACGGGCGCCTCTGGGCAATCGATGCTAGACCAGATCGTTCAAATTGTGCGGGAAGGTCAGACAAAACGAGCACCAATTGAACAGATCGCCGACCTTCTGACCGCCTATTTCGTTCCCGTCATCACTCTCATAGCAATCCTCACCTGGATCATCTGGATGGTTCTTGGCTTTTCAGGCAAGATCCCAGAACACGAGGAGTCCTCTGATGGCGACTTGGTAGTGTTTGCCCTCCAATTTGCCATTGCCGTTTTTGTTGTTGCTTGCCCGTGTGGCCTCGCACTTGCAGCACCCACAGCCATCTTTGTAGGCGGAGGGCTTGCGGCTAAGCACGGTATTCTTGCCAAAGGTGGTGGTGAAGCGTTTGAGAAGGCGAGCAAGATTGATTGCGTCGTTTTTGACAAGACGGGTACTCTAACCGAGGGAGGACAGCCGAAAATCACCGATTCTGTACTCTTCCCTGACACTTCGTCAAGTGAAGAGGAACGCAGCGCTTTTCTGTCAGCACTCAAGGCTGTGGAAGAGAGCAGCAGCCATCCTATAGCCAAAGCGATTGTCTCGTTCTGTGGTGACGCTCCGGCTAGTAATGTTCAGAATCTCGAGGAATTGGCTGGAAGGGGTATGAAGGCCTCATTCGAGGGCTTTGGCAATCAAGAGATGGACATGATTATCGGCAATGAACTTCTCATGCGAGAATTTTCAGTAAACTTGTCGCCTCGCATCACATCACTTCTCGATACCTGGAAATCCGAAGCCAAGTCAATTGCTATAATCGCCACGAAGGCATCATCTACCGATGCCTGGACACTTGCGGCAGCGTTGTCCATCTCGGATCCGATCCGTCGTGAGACTATTCCTGTCATCCGAGCGTTAATTTCTCGTGGCCTTGAGGTATGGATGTTGTCTGGTGACAACGTCACCACCGCCCGCGCGGTGGCGCAGCGCGTTGGCATACCGTCATCTAATGTCCTGGCTGAGGTTCTCCCATCGGACAAGGCAGCTAAGATCTCATCTCTCCAAGCCTCTCTCCACGCACGCGGCTCAACGACCAAACGCGCTACTATTGCCATGGTCGGCGACGGGATCAACGACTCCCCCGCGCTCACGACGGCCGATGTGGGCATCGCCATAGGAACGGGAAGCGACGTAGCCATTAGCAGTGCGGCATTCGTGCTCGCAACGTCGCAGCTTACGGCTGTAGTCACGCTCTTGGATCTCAGCCGCGCCGTCTTTGGACGGATTCGTGTTAACTTTGCATGGGCACTTGTGTACAACATGCTTGCCGTGCCCGTTGCGGCTGGGTGCTTCTATGCGATTCAGACATCAAGTGGAGAACGCGTAAGGCTGGATCCGGTGTGGGCGGCTCTCGCGATGGCTCTATCAAGCATCAGTGTAGTGTTGAGCAGCCTGAGCCTCCGGACTCGGGTTCCTGGAGTGGGATTTCGCTCTCGCAAGGTTGACATGGAGGGGTAGTAGTAGGCACAGCGGTATTGGCAGTAATAGTGTAGCTGCGCATTGTGCCATCGTTTAGATGGTACGAGCTCATCATCAACCTCGAGAATCTGAAATTCAGGGTGCTCTTAGATATGCACGCACAGCTTACTCTTGGGCTCTCACGCACCGCCTCGTGCCATGCATATGCCATATTGACGATCTCATGCAGTGAACCAATAAACGAATTCTCGCAATCCCCCTGTCTCGAAAACTTTGCCCAATGTGATTCTCCTTCGGTCCCGGCGGAGGTTACAAAGAACATGTCATTCACACCATTTTGGTTTTTTTTGTTGGTGTGAGCTGTAAGTTGTTGCTCGCCCGAGGGATCCGTGTTCAAAGCCACGCACGATTGAATGTGTCCTCCTCACTCAGTTGAGCGAGCCTGGGGTGTTGCATTATGGAGCGTTGCCGATTTATTATGTACATGCATACAAGCAAACAAATAAAAACATGGTTTAATTGAGCAACCTAAAAATATAACACGTTGAAAGTTGATGTAGTTAAGAGGTCAAAACACGTTTCATTGCGAATGAAACATGACCAGGTTCATGCACTCATCAACCTCGTATCAAGTAAAGCAAACTCCATGAAACAAGCTCTACTCGTATTTGTCCGCCACCCGCATACGCAACCGTCTCCGTTATGGTTATGTACATAGACACCCCCTGGCTCTGAGCTCCGAGCGTGCAATCAAGTATTTCCACTTGAGTCATTCAAGAGAACTGCACTGCAATGTAATTCCGTTTTCACAGCAATTGCATTCGGCGGTGCACGCAAATGGAATCTAGCTATTTGTCTGCTTACTTGCATCTCTCATCCTCCGTCGGACTCGTCAAAATCCGAATTCGAAGGATTTGACTGTTTGCGGTAGAAACGATTACGTGATTGGTCAAAGTACCAAGTAAGCCTCCCAAATTTGGTAACTGGCCCCCCCCCCCCAGATTGTAGGGGAGGACCCTGTAAAGGCGCATCATCAGGCATAAGGAAGGGCATATTTTAAGGCACTACCAACACTGACTGACTTGAACACATTCATTCACTGTAAGAAAATGGCTTGCAGTTCACCTCGCAAGGATGAAAGAGGCACGGCACGGCATGGCATGGCACTATTCGCGACTCAACACTGAAAGGCAAGGTTCAATAATGCTAATAAGTTGTAATTTGGTATCTGTATTGTTCTTTGATATTGTGGTTGTTGCTGGGCCCCCAAAGATGTATACCCCATTAAATAACTCCATGATCCAAATCCTACCAAAAATGTGGCAGTGTATGATGCCTACTCCTTATCCTAATCCTAAACCTATTCCTATTCCTATTCCCCCATATCATATATCCCCGATACCAATCATGGGGCGTAATACTTTGTAGAGGCCGTCAAACAACGTTGATACTGCATAATCCCAAAACCATCCAACCTAGTCCCATGACAGTGACCCAATAGTAATAATGCACACGCCCCCTTATCCCCGGGGAGGCTTCTGTCTTTCATGCAAGCCACAATAAACGCTGGTCTTTCAGTGGAAAGACTGTAGAGTAGAAAAGACAAAGGGAATAATGCTGAGCGGCTCGTCGGCCAACTCTTGGTGCATCTGGTTCTCTAAGAAAGCAGATAGAGAAGTAAAAAGATATAAAACAAATCAACAGCCAACGCCATGCCAAGGTTTCTTTTTCGATACGAAAAGTAACGGATGCAAAGATCGATATAGTAATGCCAAACAGCGGTCCGTTGAACGCCAAGACTATGCATTAGGTAGATATCAAGCGCGTGCCCGATCGTGGGTAGCTAAGTATTTATCGCACAGCGACGCTACCTCCGAGAAGACGACCCCACATGCCGCGCCTTGAGCGCTGCTGCTGATGCTGATGCTGATGTTGCTGCTGCTTCTTGGTTGAGGTCTCATGGAGTTGCTGGTGCTGTTGATACTCATCGGCAGTGATCTCATAAGGAAGCATGCGGCCAGCAGGCATATGAGCCTTGGGGTAGTCAACATCGGGAACGATCTGGACGGGTGAGTCGTAGAGGCTGCCCTGTTGAGACTCGTAGTAGTAAGGCTCAGGCTCGGAGGGCTCGAGAGGGGTGGTAGCTTGTGAGTAAGCGCGGCCAGAGGAGACAGATGAGGCGTAAGAGCTAGAAGAGCTGCTGTAGCTGAGACCAGGAGGAGTGAAGTTGCCAGAAAGGTTTCGTGCGTGCTCGGGTGTTGATCCTCGAGAGCGGGAGTGGCCGCGAGAAGAGGCAGGGCTGGGATATCGGGTGGAGGCGGCATAGAGCTCCTTCTGTCGTCGCTTCTCCTCGCGGTGTCGGATCTTCCTGGCATGTCGCTCGGCAATCTTGTGGCGGAGGGGCTCAAGGAAGTCGTCGAGATCACGGTAGAGGTCCTCCTCGGTAATTCGAAGATCCCATTCAAGAAGGAAGAGAAGCTGCTTCTCCATGAGGTTGACCTCAGTGCGGCTGAAGCCAAAGCTATAGCACTCGGTGGTGATGTGGCTGTAGTTGGCCCAATGCTTGTTCTTGGGTGAGCTATCGTTGAGGTACTTGGCTGAGAGAATCAAAGCAGCGAGGAAGATGCGGTGGGCGGTACATCGCAGACCGCGAGCCATGGGCTGGAGCTTCGACTTTAGGCGACCGAGGTAGACCAGTGTTGACATGAGAGTAGGGACCTGGACGTTGGAAGAGACGACGAGCTGTGTGATGAACTCCTCAAGGGTGGGGAGAGCTCCGTCTTCAGACCGAACGGTTCGGGGCTCGGGACTCCTGGGGGGAGTTGGGAGGTTCTGGCGAGGCTCGGCGGGAGCGGGAGGCATGAGAGTCGAGTCGCAGGCAATGACGTTGTGGGCGGCTTGGGCGAGGTATGCGATCATATCGCGACCCACAGGTTGGTAGACGAATTGGTCCAAGGCGGTCTTGTTGAGTTCCTCCATGGTGAGGTATCGTAGTGATGTTGCAGAAGCCATTGTGTGTGTGTGTGTATGTTTTGAGGGAGAGGAGGAAAAGAGGTTGTATAAGTGGATGGGAGAGGATGATAGATAGAGATATACTACACGGGAGGGCGGACCGTGTGAAGAAGGTGGGGTGAGGTTGAGATTGATAGGCCTAGAAAGAATCGACAGGTCGTGCGTGAACCTTGGCCTATTGCAAAAGCAGAGCAAAGCAAAGCAGAAGCAAGAGCAAAAGCAAAAGGCAAAAGGCAGATGATTAATATCTTGATTGAATGTGACTGGAAAGAACCAGGGGTCAAGCCAGATGAAGGTGCGTGAGGATAGATATATCAAGAGATCAGAGGCTCATGTGAGGACCCTAAGAAACTGGCTTCGTAAGTAATGGAGCTAAGGGTGACGTTTTGGGGTGTGAATGTGGATGGAGGGGGGGCAGGGGCGTGTCCTTTGGAGGCTGAGCGCCGTGTCTGTCTCTAATGCTAATGCTAAGGCTCGCTGAAAAAAAAAAAAAACTCCAAGCCCGACAGGGGTTCACAGCGAAAGCGAGCCCAGTGCCACAAGCGGGCTGGGCTGGGCTGGGCTGGGCTGGGTTGGGGTGTGCAGGGTACAGACAGGTAAAGATACAGGGGGGGTCACTCACTGGGTCGTAGGGGAAGACTTAGTCGGAGAGATGTCTCGAGACTAGGTCAGGTCCAGTTATTCAGTGGACTGCAGCGAGCAATGCAACTGACTAACAAGCTGCTACCGGGGGCGGTCTGGCCGGGAGGGGGGATAAATGCTGGTTCGTTGGTGATAGAGCAAGATGCCACTCAAAACCCTGAATACCTTGGGTACTTCCGGGTGGCGAAAGAGAGCGAGCGAGAGCAAGAGAAGACCGTGGCTTGGGAAGAAAAGAAACCTCAACAGTAACAGAATGATGATCCCTGTACTGCGTATCTTTGCGTTGCGTTGCGTTGCAGAATGCGGCGTAGCAGGTAGCAAATATCACAATGTCTCGCCGGTTGCTGTGCTGCGTCCGTCTCGGTATTGGCTATGTCTCAGTTTTTTCTTGTTCGTTTTGCCGAACAACGAGATTGTAACTGGGTATTGGACTAGTAGGTAGGCGTTTGTTTTCAGAAACGTGCCGTGGGTCCTTTGTTTCGATTGATTCTGATATTAATTAAAATGCCAGAAACAATTAAAACCGAAAAGCAGCCAAGGTCCAGGTCCAGATCCAGATGCGTGAAAGGTGCCGGGTGATATGTCGCTGAGAACTGATTACTTCTACCGAGTACGGGATAAGGCGTTCGAGGCCCTGCGTTTGGCACGGCGATGAGCGAATAGCGGAAAAAAAGAAGATCGACACCTTTCCAAAGCCGTTCAGGAACTGCTCGGACGGGAATAAGATGAAGCGATTTAGACTTTGTGTCGCTGTGGCTTGAAGCTCGATCTGGGCGAGATGCGAGTCTAAGTTGACAGCTGTGGGGAGGGGGGGACTGTCCCTGAGTGCTCTGGAGTGAACCAAAGGAATGGTGGTTAAAGTGAATGATGATGATGAACGAATAGGTACTTGAGATGACTGAGTTATTTGAAATAGGTGACGTGAGTGGATGATGTCCAAGGTTGGCCGATAGATCAGATCAAGATCGGTCGGTCTATTGGTGTAGTAGTAGATGTTGATGGTGGTGATGAGATCTGATGAGATGAGAGGAAAGGAAAGCAGAGTTCAAGAGTTATATAACCAAATGATGATATCAAGACCGGCTTGACAAGGGAAGGAATATTGGTTATTCGGTTCTTGATTAATCCAGAGGGTCAGGTTGGACTGGAATTTTAAGATTGCATACAAAGGGAGAGAGCTTGCACCTCCACAGAGTATTGAGTTGAATTGAAGGGAAGGGAAGGGTTGGCGAGCCTGCACCAAACGAGAACCGATCGATAGTTGCTTAGAGCGGGGGAATTAATGATGCGAGAATCGTCAAGACTCCAGACAATGTACCTCGGGTACGTAATTATTGTTGTCCAAGGGATGGGATGTGCTGTATCCGTACCTGCCAGAGGTATGCGGGAATGGATGGTCGAAACGGGCGTGGCAAGACGAGGCAAACGAGAAACAAACACTTTTTTTTTCAATGTATGATCGGCCCCAAGAATTCCAGACGCAACGGGAGGAGAGAGTGTGTGTAAGAGCGAAGAGATGGAGGTGGTGGAGTCGGAGTCGGAGTCGGATTAGGATGGGATGAAGAGTGATGGTAATAATAATAAAAAGTCGAGACATGAAACGGAAGTAATGGACATCTTAATAGTCATACCTGGTCTTGCTCTGTCTACGCGAGAGTCTCGAGATTGTGAAATTCATTGGCTCACTTTACTTGATTACGATGGATTACTACCTTACCTACACTGTTTGTAGATGCGCTGGGCTGGGCTGGGCTGGCTGCGAATAGAAGCACAGCTAAGCCCTTTCAGAGGCAGAAGAATCCTCCTCCAACCAAGCGGCATAGACACGGACGTCCTCATCTCGAGGCCCATGAACTCAGAACCGCCCAGCAGGAGCATGTATGAGTTTTTAGAAACGTCGAAATTCCTCCGGCCAGTAGAATCTACATCTCCAGGCTCTGCATCTCTCTAAACGCTGGGGGAGCCAGGGGTCCGGGCTGCCTTGTCCGTGCGTGATTGGCCGCACAAGAAACATCAAACAACGCGAAACTGGCTGCGGGCATTTCTTCGGGCGGCTCTGCATCCCACGATTGGTCAGCGTGCAACTTGATTTGAAACCGGGCTATCTGATGCAAAACTGGGGCTGGCTAATAAAAGCTTAGTAGGCTGGGTTGGTGTTTGCGTTTGCTGAGGGGGGGGCAAAAGACAAGATCAAGATCAACGCAACTAAAGTTAGTCAAGGACCCTGCATTTCTTCTTCAACTCTTGAACGCGTACTGTACGTTTGTATGTATGTACCACGAGTTGGATGATCTACAGGGCTCCGAGTAAGAAACCCCTCACTCACGTTACAAACATGGTTATAGATATGTTTATCCTGAACATCCATATATAAGCGCTCATATATGTACCCTCATCAGGCATTAAAACAAATGCACCACCGTTTGATGGAGCATGGATAGACACTCGGTACGTGCATGCATCTACAGCGAGCGGGCCGCTTAAACAGCTCAACGATTCTGACGTACAGTACAATCATGGTGGTTGAGGTTACAGCGTTTCGGCTCTCTCGTCCCGCCTCGTGCAGCACTCGTGCGGACACGACCACAGAGACAGAGACAGAGACAGGTCAATCTCGCTCCGAAAGACGATGTACTGTAACTTATCTTGCATGTTGATCGCACACGTGTTTCAGTCAGAAAGGCTATGTCAGGTCAGTCCGCCTGTAATGTAATGTATGTACTGTAATGTGCTGTGCTGTACCTCCGTGATAAGAGTCTTGCACTGCTTCATACTACGCTGCACTGTACCTGTCTGTGGCTGTCTGCAAGTACATACAAACAACAACCCATCCAAGCCCTGCATTAGGTGAAATGTCAAATGTCAACCCAAAAACCATAAAATCACTGGCTGACATGATTCATTCTCTGCGCCACTATCTACACTACGCAAATCATACCTACCCAAGGTGGTCAAGTCAAGTTGGACGACGGCAGAAGCAAATAATGTGAGACGCCAAGAGGAGCTGACTTGCGACACTTTTGGGTCCTCTTCTAGCCTTTCTCGTTCGTCTGTGTTTCCTCTGGCTTCGCTTCAGGGTAATTGCCTGGTAACGCAGACACAAATACAAACGAACAGCCAGCTCAGCACAGCACACTTCAAACATCCGTCGGCTAACCAATCCTCAGCTACTAACCCGGTCTTGTTGTTTGTATGTACTGTACTATACGTATCTTGATCTGACCCCAGCTGAGGTTGAGAGGCCAGTGCGTTCAACTCCACGTTGTTGAACTGGTCTGTGTGCGGTGCAAGTTAGGTTATCGCACCTACAAATGATAACGCTTCACGATGGAGGAGGTTTATTACTACCCAGGTACCTTACTTAGCTTATCAGACCACTTTTCTCTTCCCTTTTCTTCTCACTATTTCAAATAAGCGCAGCCATGTCCCTCCCAATCGTGAGACTCAAATTGACTTGGTGGCGCTTCACTCAGACCCAAACCCTTGGGTTCAGATCCAGAGCCTGACAAGCGAGACTGTAGCGGAAAGAAAGGAAAGGAAAGGAAAGGGGGCGTCGTTCACCACCGAGTCACATTCCTCTCCATCTCGTCACCGACCGTTTCTTTTTTTCTCTGTTTCCGGTCGTGCCTCGTTATTTTCTATGTCGCGATGGCTTCGTCTAGAGGCCGACGGCGTTCGGAGGGCAGCCACAGATCCCAACGCATACATACATGAGATAATCGTTTGGCTGGCTAAAACTAATCATTGCCAGCACAACAACACAAATACAATGCCTCCAGAACGAGGTCTTGGCGATCCATAATATCAAACCACGGGTTCAATCTGTCCGTTCTATGGATAGCACTATCCGCAGCGGCCATCCCGCAATAGACTCATCGAGTCCTATCGGTTAATATGGACCTCCCATTCCGTGCATATGCATTCCGGGCTTCATGGGACATGCTCTCCCTACATACAAACGCGTGCGTGTGGTGATAATCGTCAATCACCGACCTCCTTCACCTGACGCTATCAGCCAGCCTCGAAGCGATAGCCCATCAAATCAACCGTTTCATCCCCTGTCTTTGTTCGTCGTCTGTTTGTAGACTGACGGTCCTTGAAGATCAAACTGCCATCTGTCTCAGTCCATGCAAATAGTCCCCAGACTCTAGGCCTGAAGGAGAAGCACTAGAGCACCCCCTGCACAACATCTCTCCTGTGAGTGCTGCGAGATGCAACCACCAGGCTTTACACACTGACTGATCCCGTCGGTCGGCAGACGCCACTAGCTTGGCTCAGGAGCAGCCCGTTTGAGGAATGCACAGGTAAGGAAAGGGTGGGCATCACCGCCAATGGCTCACGCGAGGGAGACTTTTCGTCCTTACAGAGCAACACCTGAGCTGATGATTACGGCCCTTCCTAGGTACCTATTGCTATCTATTCCTTGCAAAGGAGGAAAGGCTGATCAATAAACCCATTCAGGGTGATGAAGCCACTCGAAAAAGAAGGCATTGATGGTCAACTCTGCATACCAACCAAGAGGCCCCTCCCCTGCACTAAAAAGCAAACGCCCCAAGCCCAAGCTTGACCTTCAAGATCGCCATCGAGCTCGACCAGGATCATCGTCCCCATTCCCATTTTTAGCCTTTCCTCACCAAGACTCACTCACTCACTCACAGCTCACAGCAGCCCTACATACATACAATTGTCGGCCTGCCGTAGATTCTTCAGCCAAGTCGATATTGAGTTAGCTGGGTCAATTCGTCTCTCCTGCCATGCCATGAGGGCATCGAGGATCGGGATGTGCAGTGATCATCTGAGTGTATCGCGAGATCCGGTGGTCTGATTGAGTTTATTTCCCCCCAAGTGACAAGATCTCTAGCATGACCGTTTGCATTCTCTTGTTCCTGAAAGTCATGTCACTCATTTCATCAGACGTATTGTACATGAGTAAAAAACTCTTTCTCACCGCTGTTGATCTTGGTTGGAGCCATGAAATCTGCTGCAACCACTGACAGTTCACAGGGAGCCATCCATCCATCCATCCACTCACGATAGTCACCCACAGCTGTCCACAGACAGTCCACTCACTATCAAG